>BQNB010122118.1:3329-20340 GCA_026074375.1 Tanacetum coccineum
TATCAAGGGTAAGAGTTTATTAATTTGTTTTTGACAACCAATATCAATATCTCATATAAATAGAAATTAGATTAATGCATCAGAAGAAAAGTCCATGAAAAAATAAGAGCAGCAAGCTCAACAATTATAGATTTTTTAATGGGTTATTATATCTTATTGGGTTGATCGGGTTGACCCGATAACTCGATAACAAAAACAGTAGGACCCTAACCCGACCCTATAAGGCTATCGGGTCAACCCGATAAACTCGATAAACTATGTTTGACCCTAATCAACCCTACCCTATAAGGTGTTATCGGGTTCGGATCGGGTCGGGTCGACCCATTTGACACCCCTAATCCCGACCATATGTTTATGACCTTTCTAATGTTTCTACTTAATATACTATCATTACTATATGTTTCGCCAATATTCTAAAAGCTCAAATCAACCCAAAAGTGTCCGAAAACTCATATTTCTATTCCAACCAGCAACTACATTTAAGATTTCTTGACATGGTTTTGTGATTCTTAAAACGACCAAATCTCCTTCGTTATAAGGCGGATTTTTACGTTCTTTATATCAAAATCATCGGGGAAACATAACCTATCATATTTCTAAGGTTTTGGCTTGTCAAAACATTTATAAACACTCCTTAACCTACTTATTAATTTCGGACAGAATTGGATACACAACCAAACGCTTTTAAAAATCAACCCAAGCTTCACAATAGTGCCTAATCTAACCTAAACTCTATTCACAACTAAACCAACCAACAAAATCCACCCTTAATCTATTCTAAATCCAACATCCTCTTTGTTGCAACACACAAGTTCACTCATCCTTTCCATAATCAAAAATTATTATAAAAGAAGGCATAAAATTTCATTATCGTATATCTCATCGTGTTTCTTTTTTTTGAAAAGTTAACACAAACACAATAGGATTTAAACCAAGAGCATAATAAAAATAAGAAATAAAAAGGAGGTTCAAAAAAGAGCTTACAAATGATGAAAAAATAAGATTGAACACTAGATCAATAACATACATCAAGATCTTGCAAAACCCCCAAATTTATTTTGAAGCCTTAATTTCTTAAATCTTGAACAAGAACCTGTAAGAACCCGAATTTAAGGTCACTACTATTTTATAATCTCATAATTAATTTATAAATTTTAAACAAGTTACTTTATTTACATCGAGATATTTTATTGAAATCGTCGTTTTAATTAATTGCGAGCTATGATTAAAACAATTATTCGTCTTGAACCTTACGTAAATTAAACTTTTCAGAAAAGTATCCCGTTTAATGTAGAATTATTTTTATCATATTCGTTTTCACCTCGTGGTTTCGTCTTAACTCTCGTTTTATTTTACGTTGATACCCGTTAGCCTCAAAACTACCTACCTATCTTAAAATTTATACACTAAACACTAAGATTTATAAAAATTAAACTCAAAATCACACACCACTACCTCATTTGAGGCGTGGCATAATGTGGTGCAAGAACTAAGACAAGTGTCTTAGTCCCTTGCATGCCTAAAACCATTCAATATGAGTAAATCTTCACATTACAATGCTTTTTTATTCTGTTTTTGGCGCAAACATTTAAAGGGTGAGCGATGAACTTTTGACATTTAATGCTCGTTGAAAAGCAACAAGTAATTTATCTATTCTTTCGCATTTATTATCGTTGAGCATTTGTGAGTTGTTTTACACACCTACATCTACGTTACCAAAGATTTTTATAGAAAAAAACTACTACTCCAGCTGCTTTTACGAAACACACTGTTGGGACTTAAAAGACTTCAAGATGATTCTTAGAGTTACTACTGCTCAGGTATATAATGGAAATTATGCTAAGTAGTTAGTACTGGTAGTATAAAGTTACTACTGCTACTTACTACTGTTAGTATAAAGTTACTGCTATTAGTTGAAGTTAAGATTGCTCAGAGTTGAAGACTGAAATATAAGCTAAGTAATTAGTGCTGCTAGTAGTAAAGTTAAGACTGCTAGTACACATATACTATTTTTGCTGTGAGTAAATATAAGTACTGCTATTTACTAATGTTTACACTGCTTTTGTTATTAGTACAGCTGGTACAAAAAGTTTATGCTGCAGATTACAACTGCTAGAAGACTTACTACTAGTCAGAAGGAAAGACGGAGTAAAAGAGTTAAGAATTGGATTGGAGAACAAGAAAACCTAATGAAGATAATATATTGAGTTATTATTGTAAAAGATATGTATAATGTATTTGTTTTAAGAGATTGACGTTACTTTTAGAAAAGATCATGATATCTTAGAAAGAATGTAAGCCGACTAGACTCCTAGTCTATAAAAGAGGCTCTAGCAATAGTTGATATACATGCGTTTTGATAGTTGTGAAGTCCGATTAAAATCCTCAAGTTGTAAACCCTAGTAACTAGTGAAGAGATACTCGTATTATTGATCTGATAATATTGGAAGCCTTTTGGATATAATCTTTGTTCATTCACAATTACTGTTTTATTCCCCATAATACTTCTAGATTATTGAGGTAGATTCATACACTTTAGGATACATACACAGTTTCTACAACAAGTTATTTTGGATTTATCCAAGGTAATTTAACCTTAGACAAGCTAAAGAATCAATCAAGGATTGGGATCAACAAGTGGTATAAGAACTTTTGCTTTGAGAAACTTTGATCTAGAAGTCATGGAATTTGAATATGCACATAGTAATACTACACGCTAACAACCTTAATCAAAACTAGGTGAGTAATGATATGTGGGTGATTAAGAATCAAACATTTTTATTTATTTTTTTTTACTTCCATGGTACAAGACTATTGCCTATGAGAGGTCATAGAGAATGGTAATTCATGGGTATCTGTACCACAAACAGCATAAGAGAATGGTACTTCTGTTACAAAGATGTCAGTACTTGTAACTGCTGAAGAAAAGACCAACAAGAATAATGATGTGAAGGCTAGAAGATTGCTACTCATGTCTCTTCCCAATTAACATCAACTTACTTTCAGTCAGTATAATGATGCTAAAACAATGTTTGCTGCTATCGAAACACGATTGGAGGTAATAACCCACTAACGAAAACACAAAAAACACTTGAAGCAACAATATGAAATATTTAGTGCATCAACACTAAGTCCTCTTGACTCTTATCTTTAACAGGATCCATAAGATTGATATAGGCTTGGCACATTTGGTGTAGCCCATCACTCAAAAGACTTAAATTTTGAAATTTTGAGAAGCTTGCCTCCTGAGTGGAATACTCATGTTGTAGTATGGATGAATAAGGCTGAAATTGAAACTATGAGCATTGAGATTTTGTACAACAACTTCCAAAATTGTGTGGAACAAGTGTAAAGAAATCTGTTGTACAAGTAGTGGTGCTCAAAACTTAGCCTTTATGAATTGCTCAAAGCACTAGCAGTCTCTAATGTATTAACACTGCTATCCTCAAGTTAGATATTGCTAGCTTTTTAGTGATAATGTTTTTATGCTTCAAGGTTGAAAATGCTAATGGTTTTTTTTTTTTTTTCCCCCCCTAAAATCTTTTACCTACAGCAGAGAACTTCGAGAAATTCATAAAGAAGATCTGAGAAGCAATGGAATTATGAAGTGGTCAACTCTCTCTGCTAAGTATAGGGCAAATAGGACTTTCAGAGGACAACAAGAAAATTTTTACAATTATGCTATGATACTGCTGGGTATGATAAATCCAAGGTAGAGTGTTTCAGCTGTCATAAGATGGGACACTTTGCCAGGGAGTGTAGAGCACCAAGAAGCAAGGAAGGACAGTTCAGAAATCAAGACAACACCAGAAAGCAAGGAAACAATGAAGACACATCTTCAAAGGCAATGTTGGTTATAGATGGTATAGGTTTTGATTGGAGTGACATGATAGAAGAACAAGTTCAGACAAACATGGCTCTAATGGCGTTTCCAGACTCTGAGGTATACACTGATAAAACTTGCTCTAAAACTTGTCTGAAAAACTATGAAACTCTTAAGAAACAGTGTGATGATTTGATTGTTAAGCTTAATCAAACTGAATTTACAGCAACTACTTATAACAGTAGAAGAACAACTTATCACATATAGAAAGAATGAGGTTCTTTTTAGTGAAGATGTTGCAGTTTTTAAAAGAGAAGTAGCTTGCAAAGACTATGAAATAAATGTACTTAAAAGTGAGTTTGAAAAAGTTAAGCAAGAAAAAGAGGGTATTGAATTTAAAATTGAGAAATTTGATAAAGCCTCAAAAGACCTAGACAAGTTGTTAGAGAGTCAGATAACTGACAAAAGTAAAAAGGGTTTGGGGTATAGTGTTGTTCCTCCACCTTATCCTTTAATCTATAATAGACCTAAAAAGCTTGATCTGTCTTATTCTGGTCTTGATGAATTCAAAGAGCCTGAATTCAAAGGGCATGGTTCTGAGGATAGTAAGAAAGAGTCAAATGTTGTTTATGATAAGAAATCAGATGATTCTAAGGAAAATTATGATAAATCTTTGGTAAAAGAACAAGTATCAAAAGACACAAGTAGCTTTGTTGAGTCTTCACTTAATGTTGATAAAGAAACTGTTTTTCCTGTTGATAAAAAGGTAGAGTTTGTTAAACCTAAAAATCATGAAAAACCAGTTAAAAAGTCAGTTAGGTATGCTGAGATGTATAGATCACAAACTCCTAGGGGGAATCAAAGGAATTGGAATGGGCAGAAGTCCAATCAACTAGGAAGTGATTTTGTGATGTATAACAAAGCTTGCTTTATTTGTGGGAGTTTTAATCATGTACAGGCTCAGTGCAAATACCATCAAAGGGAAAGGATGGTATATGGGAGTAATTATAACAGGGTGAACTACAACTATACTACCAAAAGGACTCACCCTAATGCTCAAAGGAACATGGTTCCAAGAGCAGTTTTAATGAAAACTGGCCTAAAAACTTTTAATACTGCCAGGACAGTTAATACTGCTCATCCCAAATCTACAGTTTTTAGTGCTAAACCAATGTCATGTTTTCCAAAAACAGCACAATCAACTGTAAGAAGACCCTTTCAATCTAAAACAGCATTATCTAACAAAAGGTTTACACATAAAGTTAATACTGCCAAGGCACAAGCAGTTAATACTGCTAGGCCACAAGCAGTTAATACTGCTAGGCCAAAAACAGTTAAAACTGCTAGGCCAAATTCTGCAGTTGTTAATGCTGTTAGGGTTAATCAGGCAAATGCTGTAAAGGCCTCAGCATGTTGGGTTTGGAGACCTACCAAACCTAATAGTGCATCAATCACCTTGAAGAAACATAATTACATTGATGCACGAGGCAGATCCAAGTCAGTGATGGCTTGGGTCCCCAAAGGAATCTAATTTCCTTATTTTTATGTGCAGGGCAAGCCACAACAAGATGATACAGGATTTGTTGACAGTGGATGCTCAAGGCACATGACTGGGAACATAGCTTATCTCTCAGATTTCAAGGAATTTGATGGAGGTTATGTTACATTTGGAGGAGGAGCACATGGTGGTAGAATTTCTGGTAAAGGAACACTTAAAACTGATAGTCTTGATTTTGAAGATGTATACTTTGTCAATGAGTTAAAATTCAATCTTTTTAGTGTCTCACAGATGTGTGACAAAAAGAACTATGTCCTTTTTACTGACACTGAATGTCTTGTCTTATCTCCTAATTTTAAGTTGCCTGATGAAAGTCAGATACTTCTTAAAATTCCTAGAAAGGACAACATGTACAGTTTTGATATGAAGAACATTGTTCCTAAAGAGAAAAGGAGAGTTTAACATGTCCCTTTGCACAGGCAACAGTAGATGAATCAATGATCCTAGCATAGGATGCTTTGTCATATTAATTTAAGAAAATAAATAAGCTTGTTAAGATAATCTTGTAAGAGTATTGCCCAACAAAACGTTTTTGAAATGACCAAGCCTGTGTTGCATAGTACTTAAAGGGAAGTAACACAGAGCTTCTTGTAAGTCCAAAGTTTTTGAATCCAATTACAAGCCCTTTGTTTATGCCTCATAAGAATTTGTTTGGTCCAACCTTTGTGAGTAGTTTATTTGCATAAAGAAGTATTGCTTAGTAGTCACTGATGATGTATAGCAGGTTACATGGGTTTTCATTCTTACAACAAAGGATGAAACTATGAGATTCTTACGAACTTTATCAAAGAAATAGAAAAACCTTAGGGGATAAGAAAGTGAAAATAATCAAGAGTGATAATGGAATAGAGTTTAAGAATAAAATTATGGATGATTTTTGTAGAGAAAAATGTATTAAGAGGGAATACAGTGTAGCCAGGACTCCTTAGAAAAATGGTGTGGCTGAGAGGAGGAATAGGACACTAATTGAGGCTGCTAGAACAATGTTAGCTGACTCTAAGTTACCTACCACATTTTGGGCTGAAGCAGTTAGTACTGCTTGCTATGTACAGAATAGGGTCTTAGTAGTCAACCTCATAACAAGACCCTTATTAACTTTTTAGATGGTTTTAAACCAGCTCTAAGCTTTATGAAAGCCATTTGATGTCATGTTACTTATACTAATACATTAGAAATTTAGGCAAGTTTGATGGCAAAAGTGATGAAGGTTTCTTTTTGATATTCTTTGAGTAGTAAAGCTTTTAGGGTATACAACACTAGAACCAGGAGGGTGAAGAAAACTTGCATGTTGGGTTTCTAGAGAATAAGCCTATGCTAGAAGGGAATGGTCCAAAGTGGCTGTTTGATATTGATTCTCTAACCCAAACTATGAATTATGTACCAGTTCTTTGATTTTGTAGGGGGTAACAAATCCCATTAAATTGAATCTGCAGGTACAATTAGAAAAATCATTCCAAAGATGCATTGTGATGCCAATTTTGAAAAATGCTTCATATTATTTGATTTAATATCTAAGGAGTGTTAGAAATGGTGAACCAAAATCTGCTTACAAAATGATCAAAGCAGTTGTAAGATTGGTTTTAGATAATGTGAATGAAAAAATATAAGTCTGATGATGATAGCAGTCCTAAAGAAGTTAATGCTGCTGGACAACATGTTAATACTGCCAGTCCTGATGTTAATACTGGTAGCTTTAAACTTAATGTTGTTAGTCCTTCAGTTAATAGTGCTAGTTCATATGATCAATTGCCCTAATACATGTCACTACGGGAAGCAAGTCATACACAGAGAAATGCGACTCATGTTAAGTCTTACATGATAAAGATGAACCAGAAGTTGATTTTGGGGAATATCACAAATTCCTATACAGTTCCAACTACTCCTAATACAAGAATACATAAAGATCACCCAATTGAAATAATGAAAATTGGTTGATGTGAAGTCAAACTATTCAGAACAAGAAGAAATGACAAAACCTACATCTGAACAAGGTTTTCACATGCTGTATATGAACAAAAAAACACATTATACCTGAATACATAGTTAAGATGCTTGTTTCCTTTCACAGATTAACCCACAAGCATTGCAAAAGCTCTATCTAGATTCCATCTTGGGTGAAGCATGCAGGAAAGAACTTCTGAAATTCAAACTTCAACAGGTTTGGATACATGTGGATTTGCTTATTAGAAAGAGGGCCATTAGAACAAAATGGGTCTTCAGAAACAAGAAAGATGAAAGGGGGATTGTGATTAGGAATAAAGCAAGGTTGGTTGCACAGGGTCATAGACAAGAACAAGGTATTGACTATGAAGAAGTTTTTGCTCCTGTGGCAGAAATTATGACAATAAGATTGTTTTTAGCCTATGCTTCTTTTATGGGTTTTCTGGTATATCAAATGGATGTGAAGAGTGCTTGCTTATATGGAACTATTAAGGAAGAGGTTTATGTTACTCAACCACCAGGATTTAAAGATCCCAACCATCCAGACAAAGTTTACAAGATGGTCAAGGCACTTTATGGGTTGCATCAAGCACCAAGAGCATGGTATGAAACCTATGCTAACTATTTATTAGGCAATGGTTTTAAAAGAGGGAAGATATATTAGACATTGTTTATCAAGAAGCAAAAAGGAGATATTTTGCTTATACAGGTCTATGTTGATGACATTATCTTTGGCTCTACAAACAAGGAATTGTGTATTGGATTTGAGAAGCTTATGAAGGATAAGTTTTAGATGAGTTCTATGGGAGAACTCACTTTCTTTCTAGGATTGCAAGTACAACAGAAGGAAGATGGAATATTTATCAGTTAGGTAAATATGTAGCTGAGATTTTAAAGAAATTCAACTACGCTAATGTGAAGTCTGCTTCAACTCCATTTGATTTGGAAAAGCCTTTAGTCAAAGATGGAGACGCTGATGATGTTGATGTACATCTCTATAGATCTATGATTTGGTCTTTGATGTATCTCACAACATCTAGGCCAGATATTATGTTTGCAGTATGTGCATGTGCCAGATTTTAAGTTAATCCAAAGACATCACATCTCTTAGCAATCAAGAGAATTTTTAGATATTTGAAAGGCAAACCAACCTTAGGCCTTTGGTATTTTAGGGATTCTCCATTTGAACTAGTTGCTTATACTGATAGTGACTATGCTAGAGCAACTTAAGATAGGAAGTCAACAAATAGAGGTTGTCAGTTTTTGGGAAACAGGTTGATATATTGGCAGTACAAGAAGCAAACTATGGTTGCCACCTCTACAACTGAAGATGAATATGTGGCTGCTGCTAGTTGCTGTGGACAAGTACTTTGGATTTGGATTCAAAACTAATTGCTAGATTATGGGTATAATTTCATGCATACTGTCATTAATATTCACAATAACAGTTGTTAGGAATTATTGAAAAACAGCTTAAGTCTGGGTATTTATAAGTTAAGTTGTAGACATAGTTTAAGTAGCCAGAACTAAGTTTAAGGTATGTTTAGACTGGTCTTGTCTAATTAAGTCTGTTTATGTAACAGGATAGTTATCTTAGAGATATTTAGGAAAGGAGTATGCATGATCCTTCATACTTGTTTTAGTTTGTTTTGGTTTATGAATGGGTTGAGTAACGATATTATCAAGCCCAATTAGGAATCCTTGGAGTATCAATGAACCGTTTATATTTAGTATATAGTCTACGGCATAATGTTTTTATTAAAAGGACATATATAAGAACCCTAATAGAAATCAATAGCGAATAGAAAATATTAACATTGTTTTCCTTCCTAGTAACTGTGTTAAGATTTCGCGCATTAGCACATAGTATTTACATAGTTATTATCTCTCATATAGTTTATTTGGATTTATTATCAAGTTTAGCTATTGTTTTCAAAAGGCTACACAGATCTACTACTTTGGACCTACAAGTGATATCATAGCCTCCTAAAGACTCTTATAAAAAAATCACAAAGTAACGCACAAACAATCATTATTATATTTTTCTTTTATGCATCTAGAAAAATTCTCACCTGCCTAATGATGTTTTCGCTCAACCTTTTAATGATGATGAAGCATCATTCCATGAAGATGCATCAGAAAATGGTACTGCATCCAATAAACCAAAACAAAAACAACAACAACTCATTCCTATAACAACCACTATCTCAAATATCAAACTCCCAATTCTGAAGAAAGAGAAGTATGATATATGGGCCATGGAGATGGAGCATTACCTTGAATATATTGACAATGATGTTTAGAAGGTAATTCAGAATGGAAATTCTAAGAAGAGAATTTCAACTGGAAAAGATGGTGTTATTAGAGTACTTCCACCAGTATCTGCTGCAGAAATTCATGCGGTTAAAAAGGAAAGGAAGGCAAGAACCATCTTACTTATGGCCATTCTAAAGGAACATCTAAGAAGATTTCTATAAGAACCCGAATTTAAGGTCATTATTTATTATTTTGACTTATATAATTATTTTCTAAATTATAGAAAATTTTTCATTTTATTATTTTGTCGATTTTGGAGAAAATCGTCGGATTTGAATAAAAGAGCTATGCGTTAAAAATTTAACCGTTTTTGAGCGACGAGAAATCAACGACTTCGTATTTTGGCCTCGAACGCCAATTATATTTTATTTAATATGAAATTTTATTTTTAAAAAAAAATTTACATGTGCAACCGAGTTAAATTTTGCGTTCTAGGAAAAAGTGTCGGACTAAGAAAGGTTTTTGGGCCCGAAAATTTCAAGTATCGTTAGTTAGGAAGAAGTGGGCCGAAACCCACTCCTCCCTCTTGCTTTAGACCGGCCATAAGCCCAAGCCATACACCCTCATGCTTTTAATCCACTTAACTTGACCCACTAGCTAATTTAGGCCCAAGACCCAAGTCCATTACCCTTTTTTTATATATAACTCGACATACACATACACTGTAAATCCAAACACAGATAAAAAATTTCTTCCCCCTCTCCTTCTCCCTGTTCGACGCACAACCCACCAAAAACCATCAATTGATCTTCAAAAACCCCTAAACTCCATTCCATTATTCACCAAATCAACATACATTCAACCCTTGTTCATCCCTTGTTCATAAAAACCTCCATGCAACAAGTTTAGAAAAATCAATTATTTTTCAAGAATCAAGATGTTGAGGTTTGATCTAAAATGGTTTGGGTTTCAAGAAACTTAAAAAGTGATATTGAAGAAAAAGAAAAGAAAAAAAAAAGAAAAGAGGAAGGGACAAAAAAGGGATATTTGTTGCAAGATTTAAGTCGAAAAGTTAGGATTTTGGTTTCTTGGTTGTTTGGGGCCGCGGCCTAGACTCAAACCCACATAGGTTTAGTGTTTTGATCATCCATCTATTAAAACCCCATTGTAAGTATCCTTTATTTCTTGTTATTTTGATTAATCAAGGTTTATTTGAGCATGCATTGGTTTTGATTGAAACTTTATGGTCATACATGTTCATAGGATAGTTAGACATTGATTTGATCATGGTGTTGAAGGGATATTATGATAATGGATTGAGTGTGGTTATTGTTCGAGTATGTGGATGGCGAAATTGAGGCTTAGAAGCTTAGATATTAGGCGAAACACAAGGATTTTGGGGACTGTTTTGGGACGAGCAGGTTGTCCTGCCCCAATTTTCTCGGAAAACTTTTGCTGAGCCAACTATATTATTTGATAATTCTGAAAATAGACCTCTTAGGGAATCATGTGGTAAATGGGATGAACAACCAGCCCCCCCCTCCTCCGTATGAAGGAGTTAAGGTCCAATTTACGATCATGGGTCGGAATCTGGACTTGGCATAAAAAACGGTGTTAATCTCCAAATTTTTTGAACTACAGTTTGGGTTATAAAGCATGACTCTGTACTAACACATAATAAAGACTCCATCACTGTCCTCACATTCATATCAATTGTAGAATTAAGAAGTTATGGCACTTTTTCCGTAAGGAATTGAAAGTTCAGCCAACTTTCAGGTTGAACCTTCGGTTTAATAAAAATCCATTTCCCGTGGATTGGTGAATGGTTTAATTGATTGGCCAAATGTTTTGAAAACTAAACTTAAGTGGATTTTCAGGGGTGAAAGCCTCATTTTTATATCTTTTATAGATTAAGAGATACGATAGCGTGAAGTTGACTAGAAATCTAGAAATCTAGTTTTCCTGTTTAGGTTTCAGTTATTAGAAATGCACTTTTCCTCATAAATGGTAAAACAATTGGGAATATAGACTTAATGTTTGCTAGACATAGACTCCAAGGGATTTTCTGGAGGTCAGGCCTCACATCCATAAGCCTTAATGGTCGAGAGCAATGCTCTCCAGAATCTGACCAACCACCAGCAAAGATATACTTGTTTTACGACGTTCTAGTTTTAGAAGAATAAAAGTGCGACCACTTAGTAAAATTTAAAATTTGATAAGTGATACTTAGTAGACCCTTAAGTGAGTATAAGTACAGGTCCTACATCTAATTTAGAGATATAGACATCTTGGTTAAGTTTCCTCCGTTACTCAATGATCCACTGTTTTGCTTTTTTATAAACAATTATTATATACTAGTGTATAAGTTATTTGGGAATACTTTATAACATAATTCGCACTTATTATGTAGGTCCCGAATAATTTCTTGGAGTTTCTCGTGGTCTCAATTTCTCGATTGCTCTTGTTTCTTCTTTACTTGGTGAGTTCATAGCCTCGCCTTTACTTTTACTGTTTTATAAAACCCGCGAGGGAGATACATGCTTGTTTAAAATTGAACACAAGATTTATTGGTATGCTGGACCCCGTCCTGAATTTTATTCTGCACGAGTAACCTATAGCATAAAGATCCCTAATTTCATGAAACGCTAAATTGTGCTTGGATTAGTAAAGCCTAATATCATTTGATAATCCTATTGGAGGCTGACAATCCCCGTCCGGGTCTGGATCCATTATGGGAACACCCTTGAACGGATGATTTTGTGATTAGAAGAAATAGTTATATTTAGCGATGCTACCTCGTGTTGGGCGCAAAGAAAATTGTTTATTTCATATAGGTAATTTAATACATATTGTGGTTGATGTTAACGTTGCGGTAGTCATGAGCTCGGTGCAAATATTTATATAACTTGTTTGATCCACAATGTTATAAGATGATGTATAAAATAAAACTTGTGTTCATATGATGGTTTATGAAAACTCTATGAATTCACTCAACGTTTCATTGACTTTTTAGCATGTTTTATCTCAGATAATCAAGGATGATGGATGACTTGGAGCTTACGAGGATGGCCTTGCATGGTTTATGTTTGAACTTCTAAAATATCCCCATGTTAAAAAGTTTATGATACAATTTGGTATTTTGTGAAACTTGACCTTATGATGGGTGACTTTTATGGTACTATGGTTTAACCATATGTTGAATATGGGATATTGTTCAAACTTGTTTATTATGGGACCAATGTTATTATAACGCCCTCTTTTAGTCGTTCTTTATGAATTATGTGTGATTGTGCTAGGAAGTAACACCCATATATGTTCTGTTGCGTTGTCCCGAAAATGGGGGTGTTACAGATTGGTATCAAGAGCCATAAGTTATAGAAGAACTTAGTCAAATACAAAACCTAAACTATAAACTATTTATTTTTGGGTTCGCCGCAAAGACTCCTCGTGGCATTCATCCAGTCATCCCTGTAAGTTTACTTTTTTAAAGTAATGGTTTATGCTTTATGCTTGGTTAATCATGACAGTAGTATTTATGAAGTAAATTCTGAATATGTAATATATGATGGATTTTAATGCATATGGATTATATGTAAACAAAAGAGTATTTTGTTTATGTATAAAGATTAAATGAATATTATTCATGGGTTATTGGAATTATTTTGGATGAATATTTATTCATGTATATTTTATATAAGTTGATTTTACGATATAGTGACCTTATGCATTATTTTGCATGATTGCAGATAATCATGGCAAATGTACCCTCGAATGATCCTAACGTCGATGCTCCTGCTAATGTGCCTGCTCCTGCAAATCCCGAAAACGCACCGGCTCAACCCGTAGGTCATGGAGATGGTTTTCACCCCTGGGTTGGGGGTAATATCCCTAATAATCAAAATGGTTGGATGGAAGAGGACCCGGAAGAGGATCCGGAAGAGGACCCGGAAGAGGATCCGGAAGAGGATCCGGAAGAGGACCCGGAAGAGGATCCGGAAGAGGACCCGGAAGAGGATCCGGAGGATAATAATGATGATGACTGGGAAGTGGATGATGAGGCGGAAGTAATTGAGCCTTATACGGGTGACGACTTGAATAATCCACCACCTCCAGTTTCTGAAGACGAAGAGACACCTCCTACTTCTCCTGTTATCCCTGACGCTGATGGTCAGCCTATCCCTCCCATTGCTTCGTTTGGTCAAAACTTCCATTTCGGTGAGAGTTCGTCTACTGCAAATCTTTTGACTGGAAATTCTAAGGTTGTTCCGACCGGTCCCATGGGTCCAAATTTGGGGACGATTTGGAGGAGGATGAGGGATATGGAAAAATTAATGATGGAAAGGATCGATACTGAAGGAAGAATAAAAAGGAAGTTTAAGGAACAAGATCGTCATTTTGTGGGCCTAGGTTGTGACAATATTGAGATAGATCGTACGGTGAGAAAGGTGATGTCAAATTTGTCTGGAGTGAAGAAGTTAGTCAAGGATTTGAGTGATCGATTCGATGAGTATGAAAGGAGCAAGGTTTTCAAAGATAAGAACATTCTGGAGGAGGAGTTGATGAATGAAAGGAACAGGAAGGACTTTTACCGAGAATTCGGTGAATATATGTGTCGAATGCTTCAAAAGTGTCAAAAGTCTGAAGATGGTCTTCCTGTGCCTTCCGGTTCGCAAGTCAGAAAACCACCTGCTGAGCCCTTTGCTCGATCTGCCCCTGCTCCGCGTTTTGATGATCCCTATGTTGTTGCTAGAGATGCTGCTGCCGCTGTTACCACTTCTGACAGTGATGATGATGATGATACCGCCCCCATGGACTCGCAGCCTTATGAGCCGCGTGGATCACCACGTGACTCACAGTAGTTTTAGTATCATTTTAGCTTTTATTATGTTTTGAAATCACTAACAACCGGACATGTCGGTTTGTAGGATTCGTACTAATGATTGTAATGGCATGCGCCATATTTTTGTGAAACAGATGCAACCATGTACTGAAATCTTTGTGATGAATGACTAATGGCTACTTTGACGTTCTACTTGATGTGTTGTGATTTCTTTTATGTTGTGATTATTTGTACATGTTATGATCATATCATTGTATGAGTACTCATTTCATTTCTTTACATTATGGTTAAGTTGTTTGTACATGTTATGGATATATCATGGTATAAAAGCTTATGTGATTTGTTTGTGTGGTGATCAAGTTGTTTGTGCATGATATAGATATGTCATGGTATGAAAACTCACGTGATCCTTCTTTGTGTTGTGACAGAACTATGCCACCTAAAAGAAGCTCAAGAGGAGACCCACCTCCCCAGAGCTGACACAAGGACACCGTTAAACCGTTTATGATTACAGGAAAGTGTTTGAAGCGTCATCCGGGCTGAGGAGAAAGAGTTCGAAAAGAAGCAAATCGTCTGGAGGACCTAATGTTGCTCCCGTTGCTCCGAGGGAATGGACTTTCGCCAGATTTCATGAAGTGTAGCCCTTATCACATTTCGTGGAACGATTAGGTGCAACTAGGTCTTATCAGATGGATTGATCGAGGGACGGGAGATGGTTTTTCACTGTTGAGCAAATGTATTCCGAAGGTAACAAGTGGTGTTCGCTGTTGCACCTTTCAGGATCGGGCCCCCCTGACATGGTGGAATCACAAGTGGTTACTTTTTGGGATGCAAAGCCGTGACAGGGAAGCATGGGCAGAAATGAAGGTAATGATGACGGAGGAATTTTGTCCTCCTGAGGAGATCCAAAGGATGGAATATGAACTATGGAACTTAAAGGTTAAGGATATGGATATCTCCTCTTATACCACCCGTTTTAATGAACTAGCATTACTGTGTCCCGGAATGGTGCCCACGGAACAAAAGAAGGTTGAGGCCTATATCCGTGGATTGTCTGAAAATATTAAAGGGGAAAAGTTACATCGTTGAACCAACAACATATGAACAAAAGTGTGCGGATGGCACACACTTTAATGGGAACAGAAGGTAAAGGCAAGAGCTGAGAGAGAAGTGATAACAAAGAAAAGGAAGTGGGGGAAACTTCCAAGGAGGCCGTAGTTAGTGGTTGGTGGGAATAACAATGGGTAATCGGGTAACAACAACAACTACTACAACAACCGTAACTACAACAAAACCATAACAACATCAAAACCGATCCGAAACACCCAACCGGAAACAACCAAAACAACCAGAGTCAGGTGGCACCGATAGGAGGCAATGACAAATGTTGGAAAACCAAAACACCAATAGCTGGCACTTTAACCCGCTTTGGCTTCCTGCATTCCCTGGCATAGTGTCCATATCCCTTGCAGTTAAAGCATTGTATCCCATTTTGTTGCACTACCGGACTGCCTACTGTTTCCCTAGCCCCAGCAACTGTCATCGTCCTTTGCCAGTTGAAAACGACAGACTGAGTCAAAACGCATGTTTTTCAACTGTATCCCATGTTTTGACCTTCGTTTTTTTTTTCAACTGTATCCCATGTTTTGACCTTCGTTGGTGTGGTTTGACTTCTACAAAATTCCGTTGTGCACTTTGATGACAAGTAGAAGATTGTTCAAGCTACATTAATGTTTCAGAATCTGCTTAAGATAGGGATGTTGGTTTAGGGGGAAGCCGATTCAGAAACTTCGCCAAAAAGGAGTCTATGAAGAAAGCTTTTCAAGACATGCTGCATGAATTGGGGGGAAGTTAATCCAGTTCATGCATACTACAATGGTTCCTGTACAAGTAAAGACAATGAAGATCCAAGCTGGAATACAAGTTTCAAGACCAAGAGAACTCACAAGACAACTTCAGCTTTGGAAGTGCTTTGGAAGACTTTATTTCTGTTGTATTTGTACCTGATAGGAACATTGTAAGTAATTCCGTATGTCCGCATATTGGGGGAAGATTGTTAGCCCTAAAATATGGTGACTAATCCGGAATTACATTTATCATTTATAGTCGGGTCGGGTTAGTTTAGCTAGTCGATATCGGGACTATAAATACTCCCTCCATACTTCCATGGAGGGGTAGGAGTTCACATTGTAAAGTGTGAGTGTGTGTGTGGTTCCTTTTTCTCTATTAAACCACACACATACACAAACACTCCTTCTTCTTCTTTTTTCTATCTCTTCTCTTTTCTCTCTTTTTCTCTCTAATAATATGGCTCAATTTCTTTTCCATTTTACCAAGCCTCCGGATCATTGTTCAAAGGGTGAATCTATACTAACAATTGGCACCAGAGCATAGGGGGAATCCGTGTTGTTTATCTACTGATTATTGTGGTTAAACAAGATCAAATTCGTGGTCAAAAAGAAGTCAATAAAAAAATCAAACCCGAATTTTTGTGCTTAGATGTGTGAATGTTTATGTTATTAAGCAAGATCTAGGCATAAGGTAGCTAATTGTGCAAGAGAAATCAAGTTAAAAGGTCAAAAAGGGCGATTTT
>BQNB010122119.1:0-20339 GCA_026074375.1 Tanacetum coccineum
AAATCTTGTATAATATACAAGATTATACATGAAAAATGAGATAAGATTTCATTTTTGGTCAAACCTACACCATACTTCATGTAAGCAACACCATACTCATTATGGCACACCATACTCATTATGGCACACCATACCTAGCTTACCTTGGACCATGCTTTGACTCCTAGACCATACCTTGGACCATGCTTGTAATCTATACATAAGAGTAACACTTACATACATTAACACTTAGTAAAAAAAAAAAATCAAACAACCCTCCCTTTGGTCCTCTATATTGCTACGGCAATAAGCAAGCACTCTAACAAACCCATATCAATTTTTATACAACCCATACACACTTATACACACCTATTATAAGTCATTCTAAGGTGTTTCCAACCATTGAATCACCATTTGCAAGTTATAATCAAGAAAAGCAAGATTAGGGTTTTCTTAAGAAAATAAGGGTTTTCTTAAGTGCAAGCTTTGGTTTTAAGGCTAAACACGGGTTTAGCATTTGTTTCTCATCATCATCATTCATCATAAGGTCTACCTTAAACCTTTATGTTCTTAGTTTATGAGTTTTTATATATATGATATGCTATTTAGTGAAATCACCATTAGGAATACTTTTGAACATGAAAAATATAATTTTTCTTGTGATTATGATTTTGTACACTTTCTCACATATTATGATGTTGGTAATATCATAAAATAAAGGATATATAAGTCTTGTACAATCTTGGTTTAAGTATAAAAAGTTCATATGTAAACTTGTAATTAAAAGTTAAGTAAGAAAGTTTATGATTTCATGAAAAGATAATAACTTGTGATCTTGATGATCTTGGACAAAATGACTTTGATGGGATTATGGACATAATATACATATGATATATGATATATATAAAGTATAAGACTTGTAGTAAAAAGTATAAAGTGGTAAAATATAAAAACAAAGCCAAAAATGAACTTAAGAATGTCATGCAAACATTCTGTCCCAAAGTGCTATAAAAATATACTTATTTTATATTTTTATAAGATAATACATTTCACGACGATTCCGAAAAGAAACTTGTTAAACGGATTAATAACGAAAAAAGTTACGTAAAAAACGAGTTAACGTTAATTAAACGGAGTTATAAAAGACTTTTATCAAACTTATATCAAACAGCTATTTGATAATTTAAAATAAAAATACATATTTGTTAGGATTCCCAAAATGATAATATCTGTAATTTTTTTCAATTAATAACGAAAACGAGTTATGAATTCGTAAGTTACGACAATAAATACATTTATAAAAACTAGTTTTAGAAACGTACTATTCATGACATAAAGGTTAAATTTTGTAAACCTCATAAAAATATAAATTTTCAATACGAGAACGTCCTCGAAAGAATCATTAAAAACGGAGTATAACGAATAAAATTTTTTACGACGTTTACGGGTTTTACTACAATTAAATCGATAAAAAAATAACATAAGGGACTGATGTGAACAGTACATTTTTACTGTTCACTATCACAGTAGTCCGATAATTCGAAATATGATCAATATTATATAACTCGTCCTTGATACGAAAAGATGGACATAAGAAACGCGAGAAATCGGTTTAAAACGCGAAAGTTACCCAGTTTATTGCTAAAACGGAAAATAACACGTTTAAGCTTATTAAACACAATTTTTCCAAAACCGTTAGTTGGTGATTGAGCTATATAGAATATTATGTTGTTATCAAGTACTATATTACTAGGGAGTTTTGATACTGAGGCCTCTATCGGATGCTTACGAGACGAGTGTGTTGATTTTACATTTAAATTGTCCTAACTCCTCGAACGTTCATGTCATGACCATCTTTAATTACGATAGCCCGAAACGATAAGTAACGATGTTAACAACTATAGGAGTTGGTATTCAATGTTATTTGATTTAAGTACTCGGTACTTATTACGACCTATATAATTTAGGTTGCATTCGATCTTTTACGTGAAGCTATTATGTGCGATATTTGGATTATCTGAACTCAAGGTGAGTTCAAGCCCCACATTTTTTACGCCTTTCAATGGATTTATAACTATTGGGTGGAAACATGCTTTGTTTTAAAATTGGACAGCAAGAATTGATTATATTTTGCCTAAGTTGCAATAACCCAATTTAAGAGGTTCCCATGTCATGCACCTCAATTGGCTAGATGTAGTTGGGAATTACAAAGTGAGCTCGAATGTTATTAATAAGATCTATTCTGGGAAACGACCTCCATATTCGGGTGACTAGCAATCACCATGAACGAACTTATCGCATGTCTAATTTGATGTTAGGGTAGACATCACGGATGGGCGTAAATTGCAATAAATAGGTTTACTTGCAAGAAAGATGTCCGGAGCTTCAGTGTCATGAGCTTAGTGTAAATGTAATCTAGTTTTGTGAGAACTGCATGTGTTGCATTATCACTAAAAAGTCTTGCGGTCCTGCATATTATGATTTATCAAACCTATGAATTCACCAACAATTTTGTTGACATTTTTAAGCAATGTTTTCAGGAGATCAATAGGCATGGGATGCCAAAGATGCATTGGGTTATATTTTGGATTGCACGCTTAAGGATTTAGGTGCATCATATTTTGGGGAATGTATTGTCAACTTTTGTAATATTCAACAATGGACAAGTAAAGCTATATGCTTTTGTATTAAGTCTTTCAATTAAATCCAATGTATCATTTTAAACGACTTTTTGTGTCGTTCTTATATATCTTGTGCTATTGATCTTGAAGTAACACGCCCCGGACCCTTATTCCGCTGTGACCCAATTTGGGGGTGTTACATACTTGAGAATGAGATGGTCAGAAAATGAGTAAACGGGTCAAAGTTACATTTAGTGCATAATTAGGGTTTCTTGGATTCGTTTCTTGTATAATTGAAGTAGAATGATGGAATGGTGATGGAATGATGATTGAAAATGATTTATATTGTTTTAAATTAAGTTATTAAAACTTATTTGGATATTGGTTTAGGTTTATGATGGATAAAAACGAAGAAACGGGTCATGGTTTAGTATTTTTCTCAGGTTAGGGTTTTAGACTTTTGAATTAGGGTTTTGAGTATAAATATGTGTATGAAAGCTTATGAATAGAATATAGGGTTAAACATTGTATATAGAGTTGGTAGTACTTGTACCACAAGTTATGGTGAAGAAATTGGAATGAAAACGGAGGTAAAACGACTATATTGGATGTCATGCTTAATGACTTGTATGTTGAGCTTTTGAGGACTTGTACTTTGAATTGGAGGGAGTTTATATTTCAAATGAGATGTTATGTTACTTGTGCATATGCTTTGGTATCGTGTGCATTCACTTTAGATGTTAATTGCTTCCATGAGATTAGGGTTTAGAGGCATACGATAATGGTTTAAAGCCCGTTTAGATATAACGTTGTGAATAGTACATTATATGAATAATGTACCTTGTAAACAGGGTATGGATGATAGTATGACTTGACATGTTATGTATGTTTCTTGACATATGAAGAATAGGATGTCATAATAGGTTGCGTGAGCTCGTCTACTTTAGTTATGACATACTGAGATATATATGTAATGTAATAAAGCAAAAAATTTCCCCGTACAATTTTGATCATAGTAAAATAGGTTTTGCATTTGATGAAAATTCTTGGGTTGTTATAAAACTAAACCCTAAAACCTAATCCTAAACCTTAAACCTTAATCCTAAATACTAAACAAAACCATACTCCAAACATAATCCTATAATACCTAATCTAGACTAAGCCCTAACCCTAACTCGAAATTAAAACCCTAAACCCTAAAACGAGCCCTAAACCAACCCGTGACCCATTTGCTTCCATTTTGACCCATGTTAAACCCAAGCACCTATCCTATCACCTCCATGACCTCACCATGACATCACCAAGCAGCCTAGTAAACCACCTCCATCACCTCCTTGCAAAATACATATCCCTAAGTTGCAAATCACACTCCTTGCTTATGTTAGCCGTGTCCTCCAAACACCCTCAACACCATCCACCTGATAGTACTATAAAAGCCTCCATACGCATAACTAAGAGCAATCCTTAGGTCATTCATACTATTAAACTACTGATCCTAACCCTTAATCCCCAAGAAAACTTGGGCACCAAGGGTGTTTTCACCCTATAAATAGCCGAACCATACAACACTTTCAAATCATCCCTCAAACTCATCTCACACACTCAAATGGAGTTCTAGCCTTTCCATAGCAGCAATAGAAATCATAGAATCCATATAACTGCAGAATTAGAACCAGAAGTCAAGAAAAAAGAAAGCCTTGAAGTCATTACTAGGCGTACGAACCCAAAAACCCCATTTCGACCCATTTTAGATCAAGTAAGCCTAAGATCTTGTTCCATAAGCTTATATTTTGTATTAGATTGTTCATAATACTCTTAATATCATATATAAACTCTTGTTTGAAGCATTGAATCCTCAAACCCATGTGTTTTTTTATTAAAACCCTAAAAATGACCCGTTTTGATTTTCTAGCTAACGAATCCTTTTCTAAACTTTTGTTATGTTAGAACATCTTATTTTAGCTTATTTTAATAAGCTATAACCTGAAAATGTCATTTGGAATCCTAAAATAAGCTTGCATGGCTTTTTGGACTTGTTTTGCAAATATTTCCATGCATAGGGGTATATATCATAACTTTCTGAAATTTATAACTAAAGGGGCTGAAAATGTCATTATTCTAAAGTTATAACTAAAAGGACCTAATTTGCCAAGTTTCAAAGTTTAAAGAGGTTTAAAATAGTATCATACTATAATCTATATATATAAAGACAAAACTTGTAAAGTTTATAAACCAAGGATATATATAGCCATTTTTCAAACTTAAAATATAAAATATAATACTTATATAAATGTATAAAAATATATATTAAATTATAGAAACTCGAATTTTAATAAAACCCTACACATTTATCTTATAGATCATAAATCGACGCACTATTTTCGTTATATAATTTAACATAATTTATCACAACTAACTTAGAAGAAACTTAAAATCTTATTGTATCACGTTTTAACTAGGGAATTTCATATGAAGGGGTTTCATTTGAGTTTTGTTTTGACAGAGTTTGCTGGGTTTTACGATTTAAAGTACCCTGGCTCCCTCAAACGATACTACAATTGCCTCTGGATAATTAGATAGCCCGAACAACGTTACAATATTATCAATAATATAATAAATCAAAGATAATACGTTAAACTTTATGAATTTTTTAAAACAATAAACTATCACACTAAGACTTGACATATCACCTCACAGTGTTGCGTGACGAAGCCGTAACCAACTTACACTGATAATGACTTATTGCCATCAATCAGATTTCCCTATAACTGTTAAGGTGATTTCATAGCCTCACTTTTAAATCTTCTATTTCATAAAACCCGTAGAGGGGGATACATGCTATAAACCATGAATACAAGTATTTTCTAAATGTATGCTATCCTGAAATATTATTGCATCTGTTATCTAAGTCCTTATGCCAAAAAGGACCCCCACCATCATGTACCAATAATCACTTGCGAGTGAAGGTGAATATTGTGAATAAATCTATTTGATGAACAATCCAGTTTTGAGTTAGCTGTATAGGTACCAGAACGCACCTTTTTAAACTCATAGTATAATGGCATTTACCTATCACGGGGCCATTACCTTTATATATATCTTATTTGAGTATATACACTAGTCAGTTTTGAGTTGCCATGAGCTATACGCAATCAAAAACTCTTTTCTATAAAAATTGTACTCATTTGCAATTATTACACTATAAGGTGTATAACAACGTAACCCACTCTTATGATGACTTGTATTCACACTATTTATTATAAACCTATGAATTTCACTCAATCATTGTGTTAACCTTTTTAACATGTTTATCTCAAATAACTGAACATCTTATGGCACGGAGTGTCACGGACTTGAAGATGGCTAAAATGTTATCATTCAAACTCTATGTTTTCATGTAGATTTTGGGACCTCTGATTGTAAAAACTCTGATGAAATAATGAATGATAACTTATCTTTTAAAAACGTCTCTTTCGAGTCATTTTCTATGACTATGACTGTTGTACTATGAAATAATACCCCATATTAGCTTCCGTTGCTATATGTCAAAAATGGGGGTGTTATATATAGCTAGTCCAATTCACGTGTAAGACGCCAGCTTTACAAAATAGTAAGGCTAACAATCTCCCTCCAAGATGGTGTCACACGTGAATTGGTTACAATGTTTCCTACAAGCAAAAATAAAGCAAAATGATAAGAATGAAGTCCAGTATTCCTTGAGATTGTCTTCAATGACCTTGATCTTCGTGAATACTCCACCTTTATTTCTTCAGCTTGCAGACGAACACACTATAATCATACTGCCGAGGATGACATAGAAGTTTTCTCTACCGATGATCCTGGTTTTGATTTGATTTCTACTCATAACTTCCTGACATGTCTTCAAAACTTTCTTCATACGCTTTTGGTCATTTCAAAGTTTTTGAATTAGCTGCATGTCTTGGAAAAACTTCATTTTCTTGCACTTTTGGTTATGTCAAAGTTCTCTAGAATCAGCTTCTCATTCATCGTCCTTGAAATTCCCTTATTCGAATACTTTGGCTTTGATATGAATTATATTTTGAACTTCTTTATGCAATCATCTAGTTGAGATTTTTTACCTCCCTCCCAACTTGTAGTCAACCATTTTTCTTAGCTCATCAACCCAAAAAACACCCATGAGACTAATAAGAATTAATACACTAATCTTGAGTTACACAACCTGCCTCCAGCTTGGCTCAAAGACCTTCTTTCTCATTTTAGATAATCTGTAGGAAAGGATGGTAACATCAACATCGTCTCACTAAGGAAGCATCTCAGTCTTGTTGAATTCAACCCAAAGTACACCAAAAGTACAAAAATTCCTCACAAAACAGAATTCGAAAACGGAAACACCAAAGTAACAAGTTTGACGAACTAATCATCTTTTATGGGGTAGACTAACTTCTGGCATATTTTAAAAAGCCTGGACAAGTGAACTTGTTTGTGCGACTTTGATGTACATATTTCTCCCTTCATTATGTTGACGATCTAAAGGAATCATCATACACATGTGTGCATCGTATACCAACTAGAACTGCTTACTTAGCATCATAAACCTATGATTGCATAAGCAATACTTTGTGAAAAGATGTTGGAAAGTACTCTCTTTACAAATCTCTCTTGATCAACCCAATCCAAATCCCCTTATCTATTCTGTTGGCTAATACTGATGACCACTAATGAAGACAACCCCTATCATACAAATAATGCCTAAAAACGTTATTTTATGATTTTTTAATTCCTCTACGTTTTAAAGAAGACAAAATGTAAAAAGTCTATGATAAAAAAAAACGTTAATATCGTATTAGTTAATATCGTAAATTTTCCAATTCAACGTAAATAACTTAAGGTATGAAAAATAAACAAATATTAGACAAGATTATATGATCAAGAAATTAGTTTTTCCCTTGAATCATTACATTTCTACAAAAGTATTTTTACAAAAATAAAAATATACAAAATATTTTAATTTATAAAAGAAATGTTTCATTTAATTATAAAAAAATTTGAAACTGGTTTTCCCCCAAAACAGAAGGTTCTATACCAGTTTCAATCTTCACCACAAAAAGTCAAAAAAGGGAGCGTCTACCTAGCGGTGGCCCCCTGATAGGCAAGACGGCCCCTAGATATATCTGGGACCGCCAGAAACGCCCACAGGTGACCTTACCCAGACTTGGCTATAAATAGTGCACTATTCCCTGTAGTTTTTTTAGACCTCTTTGCACGAATTTTTCTAATATCTTTCTCTCTCTAAAACCTTCTTTCTCTCTCTAAATATCTTGATCACTAACATAGTTTAATCTTGTTTCAAGTGATCTAATCTCATCTTTTACCTTCTTCCCTCCTCTATCAAGTGCAAAAGAAGAACACTCGTATTCGCCAAGAAATGAAGTGTTATAGATTTAGTGATTTCTTCTATCTTCTTCTAAGATCCAAACCTCTATTTTCTTGATCTTATGTTTGTGTGTAAAATCAGAAAGTGTATAAATCTGATTGTGTTGATCATGTGTTGGTTAGTATTTTAGTTCTTAAAATACATTGGTGAAGTGGTAGATTGGTTCTAGCTAAGATTACGACTCGACATTTAGCTTAGTGTCGGAAAACAACGTAAGCCACATGTAAACGGTTTTATCCGACTAAAGGGAGCTTGTTGATATAGTGAAATCTCGAGTTGGATACTCGGAGAGTGGAGTAGGGCGAAGAGGAGCTTCGTAACCGGACTACTATAAATCTTGGTCTCCATTGTTTTGACGTTCTAATCCTTTACTTTCTATATTGTTTATGTTTTTCTTATTTTATTGTTTAGTATTGTTGATTAGTGCTAGATAGATATAATCTTGGTTCAATTATTGATTGATTGAACATATACCTGAATCTTACAATTTTTAGAAGCAAAATTTAAAACGCCAATTTAACCGCAAACTATTCAACCCCCCTTCGTAGTGTCGACAATTGGTATTTTCACTCAATATTTTTTAAAATATATTGTATTTTAAAGCTTGGATCGATCTATGGATTCTGACAAATATCTAGAAGGTCAATCTATGCAAAGACCACCACTTTTCGAAAGCGATAGTTTTACCTATTGGAAAATAGATTCGAAACGTATGTAAAATCAAAAGATCTTGATCTTTGGCATGTTATTACCAACGTTGAATTTTTAACCCCATTGAACAATAATAGAAAAAAAACTAGAATAGGTTATCCCCTTTATTGAAAACAAAGTGACGAGCTAAGAAAAACTTGCGAAAATAACGAAGCCAAAAGGTTCTATACACGCTTTGGGCTAGAAAAAAATATGAAAGAATTGTCATGTTGAAATTCGAAAAAGAAATATTGAAAATCTTTATTAATCACCCAGCAGGTAATAGCCAAGTCAAAGATAACAAAAATTGACCATTTTGGTACAACAATATGAACAAGTGCGTCAATTATCCGAAGATGACTCTATAAGATTGTGCTATTGCTAATTAATATTATTAGTACTAGTCTAAAAGCTCTTGATGAGGTTATTCTAGCAAGAACTAAGTTAGAAGTTTTCTTAGGGCTCTACATCCTAAATGAAGAGCAAAGGTCACGACGATTTAAGAGTCAAAAGGCTTGACATCACTATCTCTTGATGAACTCATCGAGAACCTAAAAGTTCATGAGATGATCATCAAGAAAGATTCCGAAATAGTCAAAGCTAAGGGAGAAAGAAAATCTCTTGCTTTAAAAGCTAAGAAGGGAATCTATTAAAGAAAATGTTCGACTTCCGGTAGTGAAGACGAAGAGTATTCCATGGCGGTTAGAGACTTTAAGAAGTTCTTCAAGAAAAGAGATAGGTCTGTGAGACAACCTAGGAACGACAAAAAGACATTTCAAAGAAGCCGAGACGATAAGAACGGAAAAAGTGATAGGAAGTGTTTTAGATGCGGAGATCCAAATCATCTCATTGGAGAATGTCCAAAACCACCAAAAGACAAGAACTAAAGAACATTCACTAGAGGTTCTTGGAGTGATAGCGGTGAGGAAGATGATGAAAAGGCGAAAGACGAAACATGTCTTGTGGCTAAAGCATCTAGTGAGGTATGTTCTGAATCCTCTTACTTTAGTGATGAAAATTTATCAATAGATGATTTTATTTTAGATAGCAAATATGATAAACTATACAAGATGAGTCTAAAAATAATTACTAAGAACAAACGATTAAAAGCCGTTAGAAATAATTTAAAAAATGAAATTAGTGAGATAAAAGAAAAGTTGTCTAAACTCGAGAAAAACAAGGGAGTTGATCTCGAATGTACAAAGTGTAAATTACTTAAAATCGACAACGAAAAACTCAAAGAGGAAGATCTCAAGCTAACTCAATTTGAAAGGAGTACACATTCTTTAAATGAAATGTTGAGTAATCAAAAACCCTCCAGAGATAAATCGGGTCTAGGGTTTAACTCATTTGAAGCATCATCTAGCGGGACTAAAGAAATAAAATTTGTAAAACCTCAAAATACAACCAGTCTTCTGGAGGCGGCCCCCAAAGCAATGTGGGCGGCCCCTATAAAGCACAAACGACCCCCAAAGCAATTGATGAACCGCCTGTCTGTTCACCAGATGTCAAAAAATCTATTTCTTTTCAAAAATTCATTTTAGGTCCTAGACCAAAACATATAATGGTAAACAACGTTAAATTCCTGTTGTTATGATGATGAAGTTATACAATTTTATAAACTAGTGTTAAAACTGAACACGTATTGACGACTCAATCAGCCAGATAGTAACTAACTGATTCACTCTTATCGTGTTGTCTTCTTTGAGACGTTCCAGTAATGAGAAAAGGCGAGTACGATGAATCTGATGCATATGCGTTACAGAATCTAACACTTTGATCTGGAAACCCTGTCAAGGAGATTCTTTAAATCTACCTAATCACTGGTATAATATTTATATTGTAAAATAGGGAACCGATGGTTATCGCAACCTAAAATTGATGAATTACAAAGACATATTTGTCCATATTTGTTGTTTATCTCTAACCTAAACATGCATGACTAGTCGATGGCGTAACTACTACATTCCAGCTGAGTCACAATCAAGGCCACATGATTATACTCAAAACTCAAGGATACATTCAAAGACATCAATTAAGACTTGAAGAAAGCTCTGAACTTTAAAGATACACTTCCGTAAGCTTTGATAAATCAAAACTTTCTCAAAGAACATCTAGTACAGGATTATAAGTAGATCAAGTCACAAGGTCTATGTTGAGGGAGATTGTCAGCCTTCAAGTGATGTCAAAATATGAGTATGTTAGTTAAGAAGTGTGTAAGACAAGAAGTATCCAAGATTATCTTAAAGTTAAAGATTAAGATATCAAGTATAAAGACATGTTATCAAGATAAAGATAAAGATCCAAGATCACAAGCATGCAAAAGGAACTGCAAAGGAGTTCCTAAGAATAAAAGGTTCCAAGATCAACGATGCCACAGGAAGTGAAGCCATATGTGCAATGACAACCCCATAAGGGGAGATTGTTAGCCTTAGTTTTTAGTAAAGTGATGGTCATTTGTTATTCCCGAACCTTGTATAGGACACAATTAAGTATTACAGAGATTACCTAGCTAATTGGAGCCTAAGTTAGGGCTTAAAGCCCATCCAAATCAAGACCGGACACCAAAGCCCACCTAATGCATCCACCTATGTATACATAATTTGAAATACCCCTCTCCTTGTCTGTGAGAGGATGTTGGTTGTTTAACAAGTTTTAATGTATTATCAATTCACCACTCTTTCTTCTCCTCTCTAATTTTATGTAATCCTACTCTATTTCTCTCTAATTTTCTATATTCTTTCTTCCTTATGTTTGTGATATGTTAACGATAATTTTCAGAACCCGTAATCACCTCAACTTCACCATGAATTAACAAGAAAATAAGATGAGAAGATAAAGAAAGAACTTTAGAGAGAGAAACAAGAGAGAGAAAGTAGAGAGAAAATAAAGAGATGGTTGATTTCTAAGTGTGTGAAACAAATGAGACCAACACCCACTCCACACTTAAAGTGGTATTTTACAGCACCACACATATGGAGTGTGTGGTTTATGCTAATGGTCTGCACGAGATAACAATCTGTCTTTTATCCAATAACGAAATACAATATTAGATAAAATAACAACTCGATGACTTCTTACTAGCCTTAGTTTACAATAATAAATAAATAAAGGCCCAAAGCTTCCTCGTTGATGAACCCCGCTCTCTTGTTCGACTCAATATTTTAAGGCTAACATATCTCTCCCTAAGTTATTACTTGAATCTTTAAACAGCATCCTTTTTTTTACTCGATATTTTTTGAGGCAACAATGACTTCCCCGAAAGCATGTTCTGATAGATTCCGAGCTTCCATTTTCACAAGTCATAACATGTCTTTGGATTTCTTAAGATTTCTTTGACTTGATTCCTTGAGTTTCCACTTGGTCTTTATCCTTTGTTGTTGGTTTGACTTCATGCTGTGTGATGCTTGATCGTTAGCCTTTCTTTTTGACTTAACTTTAATTCCGAGATCTTTAAATCTTTCTTATTTTTGTTCATGTTGACTCTGCCACTTTTGATCTAGCTTCTTTGTACCAGACATGCTCATACTATGGCATCATCTGAAAAGCTTGCTAACAATTCTCCATTGACAATCATTGCTTGTTAATCTTGATAACTTTTAGGAAGATCTTGAATATCAGAGTTGCGGAAGTCTTTGAATTTAACTCTTGAGCTTTCTTGATTCTTGAATCTTGATGCTTATAGTATGTCTTTGTAGGTTGAGCATGAGCATGTAGTAGTGAATCTGACTCTGCTGGAATGAGGCTTCAAACATCCACGTTTTGTTACCTGCATTTTAAAGTAAGTGATAAACAGCATATATGACGAATATGGCTTGGGTCATATCGCAATATTCGTTTGTCATTAACCTTCGGTTCCGTGTAAGACCGTTATTTTAATTTTTTTAATAGTATAATTACGATACCTGTAATCATTATGGTTTCGATTTTGGAAGAACCTCCTTGACGGGGTTTCTAGCTCAAGTGTTAGATCCTCTACGCATATCATTAGATCACCGTACTTGCTTGATCTCAATACAGAAACTTCTCAAAGCAGACAACACGATATGAGTGAATTAGATAGTTACTATCTTTATGATTAAGTCGTCAATTCATTTTACTGGAACAAGTTTGATTCACATTGAATCGCACCATCGTTTCTTTCTAGTTGACACGAGTTTGATTCATATAGAATTGCACAAATCACCTACCGAGAGCTTGTTTGATGTTGGCTCAAGCAGGATTTCCATCTTCACTGTGAATACGTAAGTATTACTCGGATGTTCTGACAAAATCACAAGGATAATGCGTAGGACTCTTGTTAACAGCTTGTGAACTAATGGTGTTCAACCAATGTTTGTAATGTATGGTCTAATGAGTGTTATTTATTGATTTCTGGCTCTAGACACGATTAGTGGCGTTTAGTTTGTAGTAATCGGAGGCTGAGCAGACTGCCACTATTCAATATCAACAATCTCAGTAGAATGTCAATAATAACCCTTGTATCACCGTGACCTAAGTTTAAGGCTTAAAGCCCATCCAAGATCAAGACCGGCCCAAACGCCCACCTACGCGTCACCTAGGTATAGATAAGTATAAATACCCATCTCCTTGTCTGGATAGGATGTTGGTTGGTTTTACATGTTTTATGTGTATTATTCAATTCACCACTCTTTCTTTCTCTCTCTAATTTCTGTAATCCTCTCTTTTCTCTCTAATTTCTATATTCTTCTTCTCATGTGTTTATGATATGTTATTATATTGTCAGAACCCATAATCACCTTCACTTCACCATGATGAACAAGAAAAATAAGATGAGAAGATAATGAAAGAATTTTAGAGAGAGAAACAAGAGAGAGAAAGTAGAGAGAAAATAAATAGATGGTTGATTTCTAAGTATGTGAAACAAATGAGACTAACACCCACTCCACACTTGGAGAGGGGTATTTACACCAACACTTGGAATGTGTGGTTTAATGCTAATGGGTCAGGCTCGGGATTACTTCAGCTTTAGTCCATAACATATACAATATTAGATTAAATAACAAACTTGATACTCGTAACTAGCCTATTACAATATATATTAAATAAAGACCAAAGCTTCTTCGTTCAGTGACTGAGCTTCCTTGTTCGACTCAATATTTTAAGGCTAACAATCTCCCCGAAGTGAGGTCTTGAACCTTGAAACGAGCTTCCTTGTTTGACTTGATATTTTAAGGCTAACAATCTCCCCCGAAGCTTGGTTTCTGATAGATTCTGAGCTTCCATGTTCACAGTCATAACATGGTCTTGGATTTCTTGAGATTGCTTTGACATTGAGTCCTTGAGTTTTGCACTTGGTCTTTATCTTTGTTGTAGGCTTGTTCCTTCATGTTGTGTGATCTTTGATCTTGAGCCTTTTCTTTTTGACTTTGACTTTAATTCCAAGATCTTTAAATCTTTTCCTTATTTGTCTTGTTGTCTCTGCCATCTTGTGATCTTGTGTCTTGACCAACATGCTCATACTATGCATCATCTTGAAAGCTTGCTAACAATCTCCCTTGACAATCGTTGTCTTGATAATCTTGATAACTTTTAGGAAGATCTTGAATATCAGAGTTTGCGGAAGTCTTTGTATTTAACTCTTGAGCTTTCTTGATTCTTGAATCTTGATGCTTATAGTATGTCTTTGTAGGTTGAGTATGAGCATGTGGTAGTGAATCCGACTCTGCTGGAATGAGGCTGCAACACCGTCGTTTGTACCTGCATTTTAAAGTTAGTGATAAACAGCAGATATGGACGAATATGGCTTTTCATTCGTCGAGATTCGGTTGCATTAACCTTCGGTTCCGTGAGGACCGTTTTATAGTATAAATACTATACTTGTGATCAGGTAGGTTCAATTTTGGAAGAACCTCCTTGACAGGGTTTCCAGCTCAAAGTGTTAGATCCTCTAACGCGTGTGCATTAGATTCACCATACTTGCTTGTTCTCAATACCAGAACGTCTCAAAGCAGACAACACGATATGAGTGAAATAGATAGTTACTATCTTTCTGATTAAGTCGTCAATTCATTTTACTAGAACAAGTTTGATTCACATTGAATCGCACCATCGTTTCTTTCTAGTTGACACGAGTTTGATTCATATAGGATCTCATAAGTCACCTACCAAGAGCTTGTTTGATGTTGGATCAAGCAGGATTTCCATCTTCACTATGAATACTTAAGTATTACTCGGATGTTCTGGCAAAATCACAAGGATAATGCGTAGGACTCTTATTAACAGCTTGTGAACTTAATGGTGTTCAACAAGTGTTTGTAATGGAATGTTTCCTAATGAGATTTATTTTATTGATCTCTTGGCTCTAGACTCGATTAGTGCATTTTGGTTTTAGTAATCGAAGGTTGGAGCAGACTGCCACCTATTCAATATTAAGAATCTCAGAGTGAGATGTCAATAGATAACTCGTGTATCTCCGTGACAAATGAGAAAAGTTTCTTTTGAGAGAAACTCGAATGGCTGGGGAGGGTTGTGGATTGCATCACTGGGTCCATGACGTTTTTCTTCAATACCAACAATCATCTTTATGATTTTGGTAGATTATGTATTGACCCGATTTCTGCCTAAGTTATGTGGAGGGCTGCTTTGTTTTCACCCTTTATCCGTACATTTCTTTTTAATTCTTCAACCCCTTCAATGCTTACCAAGACGTCATTACGAATACCTTGTTGTGATTGTTCCAGTGTTAGCTCAATCTTAGTCGGCATTATTCCCTTATACTCATTCATCTCCAATCATACCTAAGGACTGCTATTTTTAACTATAGAGTGTCCTTTGGTAGACCCCTCCGGTTCTGGTTGGATCATAGGACTAATACCTAACCTAACCACCTTATGACTTCAGAATCATCATGAAATTAAGATGTTGTTAGGTATGAGATTGTAACCATAAAACCTTTTTCAAAGAGTACATTTTGAGTCGATTAGATAACTTATTATTTTCAAGATCACATTTTAATTACATTTCTCCCCTTATTTTAAATACTAATACACTTAGTTTTTGAAATATCCGATGATTAAAATTTGACTTGAAAATTCTATGGGGAGAAAATTGTTACAGCATGAGTTACGTGGAATTGTTTCTTCTTGCTCCCCCTCAATTTCACAAATATGACACCAATTGAGAGAATAGGATTATGACTTTGTAAATTCCATGTGAAAATGAGTTTGAGCTACTTGTATATGTTTTAACAAAATGAGTGTTTAAATATTATTAAAATTTTAACTTTTTTCATTTGTTTAAATATTTTTTGAAATGTTTTAAACACAAAAAATAGACATGTGATTATGTGCCTAAACGCATAAAAACTTGGTTTTAAATGCTCCCCCTTAAAAATTGATTCACTTATAAAAAATGATTCGACTTTTGAAAGATGCTTGAGGAGGGAGTGTCGAACACACGATTTTGAAAGATTTTGAATTGGCATTGAAGAATTCTTGAAAAATTGTGCTCAACAACTTAATCATCTTATAACATATAATCTATTAAGTAGTCATCATTATTATAGATTTGTTATTAAGACTTTTTATAATGTGTTGAATACATAAGAAATGTCATGTGATGATGTATCCAACAACATTAAAACATTGTTTTTCAAAAAACTCCCCCTCAAACATTGACTCATTTTTGAAAATGACACCAAATGTAGAAGAATTGTCTTGTAAAACTTTATGAGGGTTGGAGTGTTGAACATACAATTTTGAAAGCTTATGAATTGTCATTTAGAAATTCTTGAAAAATTGTGTTCAACATTTTGAAAAACATCATGTTAGAAGAATTCTATTCTAACTTTAAGGATAAGCGCACCAAAACATACACTCTCCTTTGACGTTCGGGTCCGAGTTGCAATCTGAGAGCAATTACAAGTCATAGAGAAAAATAGAAATGACATGTTTTGAAAGCATTTGAAACTCCTATTCGAACTTCATTTACACGCCCGTGTTGATATTAATCAACATTTCTAGGTACATAGATGTTATCGATTCCAAGAGACATGTCAAGAATAATATTTTTGTGAAACATTTTTTGATTTTTTTGATTTTGTATTTTCTTTTTGAAATTTTATATTTTTTTAATTTTCTTTTGTCATAAATATGTACATGTAGATGTTTGATGGAATATCAAGCAGATTCATTTGTCAGAACCTCCAGTTCTGCTGGAGTCAAACATCTTATACCAATTTGTCTGACAAGATACTGAAACCTATCTTCGGGTAAGGCTTTAGTAAACATATCAGCTAATTGGTATTCAGTTCGGACAAAGTACAATTCAATTATACCGTTTTTAACTTGTTCCTTAATGAAATGATATCGAGTATGGATGTGCTTGGTACGAGAGTACTGCATGGGGTTGCATGAGATTGTTATGGCTGACTGAGAGTCGCAGTACAATGGTATTTTGTTGTAGTTGAAGCCATAATCTTTAAGCTGTGTCCTCATCTACATCACTTGAGCACAACTTGCAGATAACGCCGCGTACTCAGCCTCTGCTGATGACATTGCAATACAGTCTTGCTTCTTTGACATTCAGCTGACTAACTTATCACCTAGGATCTGTATTCCTCCAGAAGTGCTTTTGCGAGTATCAATGCATCCGGCATGGTCGGCATCTGAAAAGGCTGTTAGTTCAAAGCCAGAACCCTTCGGATACCAGAGTCCCATGTTAATGGTACCCCTTAAGTATCGAAAGATCCTTTTAACCTCTTTGAGGTGTTTTTTAGTCGGTCTTGCTTGATATCTTGCACAATAACATACTGCTTACACTATGTCTGGTCTACTAGATGTCAGATACATGAGTGACCCGATTTTACTACGATAGTCAGTTTGGTCTACGGGTTCACCACTCAAGTTTGCATCTAATTTAGGTTTGGTAGTCATTGGTGTACCAATGCTTTATCCTTTTTCCATACCATGGTTTTTAAGAATCTCTAAAGCGTATTTGGCCTGATTGATAAAGATACCTCATGGGGATTGGTGGATCTAAAGTCCTAAAAATAATTTCATTTCCCCCATTAAGGACATCTCAAATCTACTGTGTATTAATTTTTCAAATTGTTTAGAAAATTTAGGGTTTGTGGACCTAAAAATGATGTCATCAACGTAAATTTGCACAAGTAGAATGTCCTCCCCATATTTTTGTGTGAATAGAGTCAGGTTAATGGTACCTTTAGTAAAACCTTTGGATATCAAGAAATTTAAGAGTTTATCATACCAGGCTCTTGGAGCTTGTTTTAATCCATATAGAGCCTTCCTTAGACGGTAAACCTTTTCTGGATGATCAGGATCAACGAACCCGTCTGGTTGTGCAACATAAACCTCCTCATTCAATGGACCATTAAGAAATGTCATTTTCACGTCCATCTGATTAAATGGAAAAGACTTGTGTGCAGCATATGCGACGAAAATCCGAACAGCTTCCAAGCGAGGAACTGGAGCAAATGATTATTCAAAATCAATACCCTCTTCCTGAGCATAACCTTTAGCTACAAGTCGTGCTTTATTGCAAATTACAGTTTGGTCTTCATCCTTTTTGTTTTTCGATAACCACTTTAGCTTGATTACGTTCTTGCCAAAGTGTTTGTCAACAAGTTCCCAGACTTGGAGTCTGTCAAACTGATGAAGCTCTTATTGCATTGCTTCTATCCATGCAGAATCAACCATTGCTTCCTTAATGTTTTTTCGATTCAGCTCTACTCACGGTGAGTGCGAACATACACATTTCAGGATCGGTTGCAAGTTGTCGACTTGTTTGTACTGGCTTGGATGGATCTCTACGAACTTGAGTTAACGGGTGTTCTTTTGTCCATCGGTATTCAGAATATTAAGGTTGATTGAAGGTATGCATATTTGAATTACCAATATTACGTGAGGAAGACACAGCAACTTCTTGTACTGGTGTACAAAAAGGATTGGTAAATTCATGTTGTGTATTTTCTGCTTGAATATCATTGTTTTCCTCAGCATAAACATTTGTAGGAGTTGATGGTTCTAATGTAGGGTAAATATTTGTTGTAGGTAGTGTGTCTTGTTAATTAGAATTATCGGTGGGAGAAGAGGACTTGTTGACACGAGAAGTACCCGCATTGAAAAATTCATTGTACAAAGGACCAAATAAAAAATCCAACTCTTGTTGTAATGGAACAGTTGTATCTGCTGAGGGAGAAACATTTTGTAGTTGTGGGTCAGGACAGATTTGTCATAATCTGACGCCTTTTGTCGTTGGGGAACAAGGCCTGAAGTGTCATTAGCAACAGACGTCTCTGACATCTCTTTGATCTCATCAAATCGGAGATGTATGGATCCAACTATTAACCTTGTTCTCTTGTTGTAAACACGATATCCCTTTGACTGAGTGGAGTATCCCATCAGAATGCACGAATCCCCTTTTTCTTTCATTTTATCCAAATTTTCACCATCTCTGGTTAGGTAACAATTGCAACCAAAAATGTAAAGGTGTTTAATTGAAGGTTTTCTGTCATTGATGACGTGATATTCTGTTTTCTCATGTGTCAGGATGATGATAGATCTGTTTTGAGTATAGCATGCGGTTGTAATTGCTTCAGCCCAAAAGAACAAAGGAAGTTTAGAAGCTGAAAGCATCGTTCGAGCAGCCTCAACAAGAGTACGATTTCGTCTTTCGACAACGCTATTCTATTTATGTGTTCGAGTAGTAGAAGTTTGATGCTCAATTCCTTCTTGTTTAAAGAGTGCATTGAGTGTCTTGTTTAAGAACTCAGTGCCTCTGTCAGTTTGAACAGAAATTACTGAGGCTTGAAGATTTCTTTAGATCATCGTGAGAAAATATTTTAAAACTTATGGTGTTTCATCCTTGGATCGTAGAAAGAGAGTCCAAGTGTATCTGGAATAGTCTTCTACAATTACCAGAATATATTTCTTCCTACTTATGCTCGCAACCCGCATTGGACCACATAAGTCCATATGAAACAAATTTAACCGTCCTTTTGAACTTGGAACAGTCTTTGTCTTGAATGAACTTCTTTTTTGCTTTACTCACTTCACAAGAGGAACATAGTTGACCCTTGACATATTTCAGTTTTGGTAAACCAATCACGACATCCTTCTTTGAAAGCAAGTTGATGTAGTTGAAGTTGGTGAGGCTTTCGCCATGAGATAGATTGGAGTTGATGAAGTAGTTTCTTGAAGGGAAATTGTATAAGGATCAGATCCACGGTTACCGGTGAGTAAATCGTTTCCCTAAAGATCTCTAACAAAACACGTAGATTTTCGAAAAGCAACATCCAAATCCGCATCACAAAATTGACCATCCGAGAAGAGATTATGATTGAGACCTTCGACGTAATAAACCCTGTTGATCATGATATTTCCTTGAACCAAATCTCCATAACTAAGAATTAGAGCAAATTGATCATTGCTAAAACAAACGGTACCCAGATATTTTTCTACAAAATTGCACAACAGCGTTTGATTGCCGGTCATGTGCTTTGTGCATCCAGAGTCAATAATGAATAGGATGAGTTGAACAATCTGTAAGAGAATTAGAGGACGATGGAATACATGACAAATTGGATCCTAAAGTGTTTGTTAGTTTCAAGACATTAGTTATCCTAGAAGCATTATCTATGGCAAAACTAA
>BQNB010122120.1:2480-20339 GCA_026074375.1 Tanacetum coccineum
CTTATGTTGCTTGTTTTGCATTAGGAACTTATCAGTAATAAACTTTTAAGAACCTGTGACAAATTTGATTTAAGAAGAAAAAAAAAGACATATAAAGATCAATCCCGGTTTTCTAATTGACCCGCTCGGGTTGCCGGTCAACAGGTTACCGATTCAACCGCCGAGTAAAACATGTTTTATAGATATGTATATTTTGTCATATTATTTTTTACATGCATTTGTATAATTTCGTCTTATATTCAATTGAAATGACTTTTTTGGGTTTTAGTTTTTAATTTTCATTACAAACTAAAAAAATGCAAAAACAATTAATTTATAATTTTAGTTTGTAAAAGTGAGTTGACTCGTATTTTTTAGAATTTTATCTTTATTAATGAAATACAAAGGGGTGTTCAAAAAAATAAATTTATTCTTTGTGCGTGAGAGAACTAATAAGTTTACTCAAATTTTTGTATTTTCAATAAAGTTGACTGACTTTTTAAATACGTTAGAGTTTGTTTAGTAGAATAAGTGTTCATTTAGTAGTACCCGTATTTAAATCAAACAAATGTAATACTTAACAACTTTAGTTTATAACAAGCAAAAGAACCCGCGCGTTGCGGCGGAGCTAATTTTTTTCCGAATAAATTTTTTTTATGTTTCGGGGGTTTTTTTTGGGCGATGCGTTATGGCGGGGCTAATTTTTAATATTTTCTTTTTTTGTATGATTCGGGGGAAAAAATCGGGACAAAAATTTTGCTATTGGGCGACAGGAGCTAATTTTTTTTTCCCGATATAATTTCTTTTATTTGGGACATTGTTTTCGTAAATTTTTTTTTACGGAGAACTTTATGTGTATAACAAATCGTAAATATTTTAGAAAGTGAAGATTCCTTTTGTAGTTTTTTTACGTTGGGGAGACCATATTTTAAGGCTTATTTTTGGTTTTTTTTTTGGCTAATTTTTCACGATATTTTTTCTTTTTTTGTATGATATCGGAAGTTTTTTTTATGCAGATTGGAGTCAAGGGTTAATTGTTTTTCCCGAATATTTTCTTATTTTTGGGATGGTTCGACTATCTATTTTTTTGCCAGATGAATGTGAAAAAATGTTGTGAACAATAAAAACTTTGACGAAATTGTGTGTTAATTTTGTGTAGCGCGATTTTTTGTGTATGAAAATTGTTAAAATAGTTAATATTGAGGGACCAGGAGATTTTATGTAATTTTATTACTTAGTGGCCAGATTTCAGGCTAATATGGGGCTATTTTTTTTTTAACTTTTTTTTACTTTGGGCCAGATTTCAGGCTAATTTTGGGCTAGTTTTTTTTTTTTTTTTTTACTTTGGGCCAGATTTTGGGCCACATTTTATGCGAATTTTAGGCTAGTTTGTCGACAAATGTGTATATTAGTAATAATTTTTTTTATATGGCTTATGTGTTGGGCCTCATGTTTAAAGTGTTGTTTTTTTTTGCTATATGGGTTTTTTTTAATATAATGGGTTGTACGTTTGTGACCATATCGATTATTTTAAAGTTATTAGGTATCGAAGATGTTTCCGCGGGTATTTTTTTTATCTGAATAAATCAGAACTTTTGTAATATTTTTTTTCCCTCCTACTTTGTGCATACAAATTTTTAACAAAAACAAAAACAAAAACAAAATAATTTAAAAAAAAAACTAAAATCGGGCTGGCCCAAAATGGGAGCCCGTTACTGTAGCAGGTGGCCCACTGTCAAAACGACAGTGGATTTGACGCCTAATGTGTATATTAGTAATAGTTTGTTTTTTTTTCGAATTAGTTTAAAACCCATGTAATACACTCGTTGTTGAGGTTTTTATTTTTATTGATTTTTTGACCAATATCAACAAAATTTGGTAGTTTTATGTCTTTTTAGTCACTCATCTACACTATTATTTCGTTCTTCTATTCTTATATATACATAGTAAACGTTATTATTATCGTATTCCATATAGACTGAATTACACATCTTGTATCTTTAGCACATGCAATTTTAAAAAATGTAAACATCTCATCAAAATTCAAATTTAACCAATACGTTACATCTCAAACTCTCTCAACATATACACTAATGTACAAAGTTTCTCAAAAATAATCACAGGTATTTGCGTTTCTTTTAATTTATTATGTCCAAATTTAAATGATGTTACACATATCCAAGCTCTTACATCACCTCATGTCCTGAATTTAAATGCTCCCAAATGCTCAGCTAAGCAATATAAGTAGCCTGAGTAAATACATGCAAAAACGTCAACAAAATTGTTGAGTGATCATTGGGTTTAGTTAGTAATAATTTCATGGACCACAAGATTTAAGTATTTGTAGACAAGAGAAACATATTCACCAAGTCTAAAGGAAATATACATTATTTCCCTAAGCTTATGACACCGAACCTTAACATGTAATGAAATGTAATCAAACCAGTACTCGAGGTTTGTGCCCCAAAACATATATAGATGCTGCCAAACATCCTACGAAATACCTCAAATGTTAAATGCGTCAATGGTTATCTAGAAACCACAGCCCAGACGGGGATTGTCAGTCTCGATAGATCTATCCACAACACTCGCGTTTACTACCCATAGTAATTAACGGCTCATGATTGAAAGGGGACTTAAATGGCAAATTAGGTACTTAGGCAATAATAGAGTCATGAAATAGCATACAGTTTCAAAAGTACTTGTGTCCAATATGTAAATCAAGCATGTAATCTCACCCCGTAGAGTTTGCAAATAATTTGGTAAAAAAAAGAGGGTTATAAACTCACCATGGATAAGAGTAGTGATCAAGAAATCCAAACGAGAAAGACGAGTGTCAACAATCAAACGCAACCTATAATAGTGGCGCGCGATTAAAATTCATACTTATAATGTAATGTAACTTAATATAAAAGAATCAAATACTTATTTATACATTGGCATGTAATATTATCATATGTTTAAGAATCCATGTACTAGAGTCACTTAAAGTACCACTTTCATATTTTCTGAAATTCTATCAGTTTTTACTAGACGTTCTCTATACTTAAAGAGTTACTAAACGGTCGGATTAGACGCTCTCCTTCTAAATTAACTCACCTATATATGTTGTTTAACTACTGTAGCTTACCCATAAACTATAGCCACTTCCAACTAATTTTTAAAAATACACCAATGCAACTTGTTTTAAAACAAAATCTGCTGGACTTATCAAAAGTTTGGCACCAGCAGACCCCTTTAAACACCTCAGAAAAATCTAAAAAAAATCATCTGGTCACACACATCATGAACATGTTCCAGTTTAAACTTCATAATAAAAAATATTAAGTTGTGTCACGTCTGCTCACTGCTTATTTTGCAACGAATTCGAACTCAGGATAACCCGTTTGACAACCAATTTCGTTAAAACATGGTTTTGACATATTTTAGGTACTGAAAATCATTGCAGGCTAACTAGTTGGAAGTGGACTCGTAAGTTACTTAGTCGTAGGGTCTGCCTTACCTAGAAAACCTATTGGCATGACCAAGTTACACTACACGCAAGATGGACTAAAATTCTGCACAAAAACAATGTGTGCAGAATTTTGCCGCTTTAGTTTTCAAACTTCAAAATGCTATATCCTTTTCGTTTTTAAGAGTTAGACGCTCTATCTTATATCGAAATGATCCTTAGGGCAAACAATAACAATCTAAAAATTAAAATCTCAGTTTGCACAACACTCATCTCGCCAATTCAAGCCTAAACTTTCTGGTCTAATTGAGGGTTATAAAACCCTATCAAATCTCCAAATTTTCGCATCAAACACGCTTCCAATAATTTTAAACTAACCTAATACATCTATTAACTCACTAATCTCGCCAACAACATAAGAATCATAACTTTTAATTTATTTGTGGATTCTCAAACATAATCAATGTTCATGCATGCATATATATAAGCAAGATCAAATCAAGAGAATGAACAATAGACTTACAACACAAAATCAATCAAAGAAAATCAACCACACCAAACCCTTTGGGGTTTCTAATTCTGCCGACCACAAGGAGGAACCAGAGAGGACTCAAAAACTTGATTTTTCCTAACCGAATCGTGCACACACCCTTGTTATTTATCCCTTGTTAACCCAATATCCTTTAATTTGATTAAAACCCTGAAATCAAGAATCTTAATAAATCAAAGACTTTATAAAACACATGCTTGGTGATTTTCTAATTATGGAGAATGACTAGGGTTTATTGTAGGAGTATTTTGAAGTAGAATGGAGGTGATTGGAAAATTGTAGGTGATGGTGGTGGAGGTTTTCTGCTCGTCGAACAGAGAAGAAGAAGGGAGGGTACGGTATCATTTTTTTACTGGATGTTATGGTTTTATAAAAGGAGAGTAGGATATATATATATGGAACAATCCTTGTTTGTATCAACATAAAGAAAATAAAAGAAAGGTGTTGGCTTGGGCTTGGTAACCGGCCAAGAGGGTTTGTGGGCTAGGCTTTGCATATTTTTTTTAAAAACTTGTACACTATTAAAACCTTGTGTAATTTGTATTTATTTTTAAACCCAATGATTTATAAAAACCCAATTTGACTCGGTTTCGGCCAAAACACGAAAAAAGTCAAGAAATAAAAAAATAAAAAAAATTAAATTTCCGAAGCTAAAATATGAAATTATTGATTTCTCAAACGTTAAAACGGATAATTCCAACACAGGACTCGGAAATAGCTAAAAACGACGATTTTCGATAAAACGGCTAAAACAAAATAATAAATTCCTTAAAAATTTGAAATGGAATTTAGAGCTCGGTTAAAATATTGATCGTAAAATACGAGATGCTACAGTCTTCCCACCTTAAGGGAGTACCGTCCCGGTGCTCTATTCGACTTATCTCCATAGGGTTTGCGGTAGGGTGACTTCACAGTCGGAAAATATATAACATATTACGCGTGAAAGGGTAGTTCCCCAATTTTCATCTAGGATTCATTAGACCAAAGAATGATTCGTACGGCATCTACGAACACACGCTACTGTTCGAATACACATAATACTACTCTATTCACAATCAGTCTTTACATAAAGAGGGTCCCAATCCATGTAAGTGTAGAATTATGAACTTTAATGGTTCGGTGTTATAATTTTCATTATTCAATGAAGAAGCGTTCTCAATTCATTTCCATAAGTTGATTATAATCATCCTACTTAAGTTTGGTCGACACGAAACAAAATATTTTAAAAACAAGATCAATGCTACATTAAGTAAAAGAGTGTCTCTTAGCGGCATGATTCTTCAAATCATAAGAAGTAACGAGGGAATAATAGACGATGTCAATCGCGTTTCCAAAGGTATTGTGCCAAAAGAAGACACGATCCAACGGTGACACGATAAAGTAGTACTACCCATCGATGGAAAAAACTTCAAAACAATAAAATTATGAAGCAATTATTTGCGATTCAAAAGCTTAAGTGAGTGTTTTATAATAACTCGGTTAGATCGATCGAGAAAATAACTTACCATCAAAATGAAATAATTTTAAAGTCGTGTAAGTGTTTTCGAAGATCGATCGCATCGCGCAGACAATATATTTGTGGTATAACGAACTCATAGAGATCGTAATATAGTATATTACAGATATGTAAGTAATTTTATTACGTAGGTACGATTGCAACTTAGGTTCGGTAGCACTCGCATCAAGCCAAGCTCAATTAAAATCATATACAGTGATAACAACATGCGGGTAGGCTGTACCTGTGGTTCCTTAATGAATGGGATCTTTGCAGCCTATAAAGGCATGATAGCCTAGAGGTTATAAATAAAACTGACTATGTAGACCAATGACTTGATTACAATATGTTAATGCGGACATCTTAACACAAGTACTAAGAAGAATAATGTCATTACTGAATAATAAACTTTGTTAAAATGTTCTTGAGAGTTTACAGATTGCTAACTATGATATGATATGAGATTTGTATTTGTCTTATTTCATATATTTCTCTGTATGTTCTAACTATGTCAATAGTTTCTTTTATAGGACCTAGGATAACCCTAAAATCTTACATGACTTTCTGCAAAAGTATCTCACAAATATCTTTTAGATTATCTTCTCATCGGGTATTAACTATTTTACTACTAACTGTATAACTAACCAGCTGTATCTAACACTTTGTATTGTATTTATTGTGGTACTATGTTTTACTTTGTCAGTACTATCTATTGTTTCTGTCGGTACCTAAGTTAAGAAATCATTACACTATAACAGTACTCCCTTCCGATTCCTAATCACAATATAACTAAGTAGTGTACTCATCGCCATTCCAAATTTCAAATCAAGGCTTAGCCATAACACCAAGGCGACACAGTGACCTTGAATAGTTAGACTCACACAAATCACTTCTATATAATTAGATAACGGCAAACCAGAAGATGAGCATAAGAGATTAAAAAAAGGTAGCTCATATACGTATGGGTATCCTTATATGATACTATTATTTATGTTCGCGTGAGAAAACAGGAAAATAGGAAGTACGCGATAATCAGAGTGGTCAATATATATATAACCGACCGATATAAGGTAAATAGTAAGGCGTCATAAAATAGACGTAAGAGAGCGAGGTCATAACTAAGTGTTATATACTCGTTATCCATGTAATAGCAATAGGGATGCAAAAGAGAGCATATAAGTAACCTGGGAGCAAGCACGTGTGGATATCGGACAATGGTGAAAGACTCTAAAAAGTTTTCAAAAAACGGTTATAGTTTAGGTTTTGAAAACGACCTAGTTCTCTATAACCAGGACTCTGATACCAATCTGTAACACCCTCCCAATTTCACAACGCAGCGGATATACCACTTGGGGGTGCTACTTCATAGTTCAAACACAAAAGTTACAGAAAACGACCTCAAAAGAGACGTTTAATAAAATGTCACATTTGATTTAAATAAATCAGAGTAAATTTCAGGTCCCAATAATTTCCTTTTTAACAAAAGTTACAAGATTTTAAATATGACTCATTTGTATATTTAAAGAAAAATGATTATCGAATATGAAGAAAAACTAAGCCTTTAAAGTTTTGATATCCGTGCATCCAAATGCTCCCAATGCTCAGCTATTAATATAATAACCTGAGAAAATACATGCAAAAATGTCAACAAAATTATTGAGTGAATTCATAGGTTTAGTAGTAATAATTTCATGGACCACAAGATTTAAGTATTTGTAGACAAAAGAAACAGATTCACCAAGTCTAAAGGAAATATACATTATTTCCCTAAGCTCATGACACCGAACCTTAACATGTAATGAAATATAATCAAACCAGTACTCGAGGTTTGTGCCCCAAAACAGATACAGATGCTGCCAAACATCCTACGAAATACCTCAAATGTTAAATGCGTCAATGGTTATCTAGAAACCACAGCCTAGACGAGGATTGTTAGTCCCGATATATCTATCCACAACACTCGCGTTTACTACCCATGGTAATTAACGGCTCATGATTGAAAGGGGACTTAAATGGCAAAGTAGGTACTTGGAATATAGAGTCTAGGAATTGCATACAATTTCAATAGAACCCCACCTTTGGTCCAATTTGAAAATTAAGCAACTTAATCTCACTCAGTTCAGAGTTGCAAACATTTGGTAATGAAAGGGGGATTGAACAGGATCAAGGAGTAGTGATCATGAAATCCAATACGAGGGGAATGCGATTTGTTATTAGTGTAACAATCAAACGCAACTATAATAGTGGCACCGCGATTAAAATCCATACTTATAATGTAATGTATTTATTTTAATATAAAAGCGAATCAAAGACTTATTTATAACATTGGCGATTTTAATATTATCATATGTTTAGAAACATGTACTAGAGTCTTTATGTTACCACTTTCATATTTTCTGAAATTCTATCAGTTTTTACTAGGCGTTCTCTATACTTAAAGAGTTACTAAACGGTCGGATTAGACGCTCTCCTTATATATTAACTCACCTATATATGTTGTTTAACTACTGTAGCTCACCCATAAACTATAGCCACTTCCAACTAATTTTTAAAAATACACCAATGCAACTTGTTTTAAAACAGGGTCTGCTGGACTTATTAAAAGTTTGGCAACAGCAGACCCCCTTAAACACCTCAGAAAAATCTAAAAAAAATCAGCAGGTCACACACATCATGAACATGTTCCAGTTTAAATTTCATCAAAAAATATTAAGTTTTGACCCGTCTGCTCACTGCATCTTTGCAACCGAAATTCGAACTCAGAAAACCCAGTTTTGACAACCAATTTCGTAAACATGTTTTGACCAACTTTTAGGTACTGAAAATCGTTGAGGCCTAACTCGTTGGAAAGTAGACTTGAAGTACTTAGTCGTAGGGTCCTGCAAACCTAGAAAACCTATTGGCATGACCAAGTTACACTACACGCAAGATGGACTAAAATTCTGCACAAAAACAATGTGTGCAGAATTTTGTCGCTTTAGTTTTCAAACTTCAAAATGCTATATCTTTTTCATTTTTAAGAGTTAGACGCTCTACCCTATATCGAAACGATCCTTAGGGCGAACACTAGCATTCTAAAAATTAAAATCTCTGTTTGCACAACACTCATCTCGCCAATTCAATCCTAAACTTTCTGGTCTAATTGAGGACCTATCAAATTTTCGCTCATAAAATCACGTTCCAATAATTTTGTAAAACTAACATCTAATCTCTATTAACTCACTAATCTCGCCAACAACATAAGAATCATAACTTCTAATTTATTCATAGATTCTCAAACATAATCAATGTGCATGCATGCATATATATAAGCAAGATCAAATCAAGAAAATGAACAATAGACTTACAACACAAAATCAATTAAAGAAAATCAACCACACCAAACCCTTTGGGGTTTCTAATTATGCCGACCACAAGGAGGAACCAAAAGAGGATTCTCAAAAAACTTGATTTTTCCTAACGAATCGTGCACACACCCGTGTTTATTTATCCTTTGTTAACCCTCTATATCTTTATTGATAAAACCCTGAAATCAAGAATCTTCATAAATCAAAGAATTCAATAAACAATACTGGTGATTTTCTAATGATGGAGAATGTCTAGGGTTTATTGTAAAGGGAGTATTTGAACTAGAATGGAGGTGATTGGAAATTGTAGGTGATGGTTGTTGGAGATTTTCTGCTCGCTTTCGAAAAGACGAAGAAGAAGGGAGGGATACGGATATCTTTTTTTTACTGAATGTCTATGGCTTTTATAAAAGGAGAGTAGGATACATTATATGGAACAGCCTTGTTTGTAGTCGACATAAAGAAAATAAAAGGAGAAAGGTGTTGGCTTTGGGGCTTGGTAAACGAGATATATAAGAGGGTTAGTGGGATTAGGCTTTGCTTTTTTTTTTTAAAAAACATGTACTCTATTTTAAAACTTGTGTAATTTTTATTTATTTTTAATCCATTGATTTAATAAAACCAATTGGACTCGGTTTTGGCCAAAACTCGAAAAAAAGTCGAGAAATATAAAATAAAAATAATAAATTTCTGAAGCTAAAATATGGATTTATGATTTCTAAACGGTTTTAAAACGGATATAATTATCCAACACAAGACTCGGATATGTTTTAACAAACGAGGGGTGTTTGATATAACGGCTAAAAACAAAATAATAAATTCCTTAAAAATTTGAAATGAAATTTAGAGCTCGGTTAAAATATTTTGAAATCAAGATTCTTGGTACAAAACCCTCTTTTTAACCAAAAAGACTCAAAAATATGAAAATTTTATGGTTTTTGAACGATTTTCTTGTACTTCTAGTCTATACCAAGATAAATAAGCAAGAAAGTTGTGAACTTTATGGTTTTTAAACCCTCAAAAGGTGAAAACCTTTTAAATGGATTCGAACTACGACACGCCTAAAATGAGTAAGACAACGTACACAAAACCTTCACAAACACCCCATGGCTCTTGATACCAATTGTAGAATAATCTTATCACAAGTATGGAATGATTACTTAGAGTTTTAGAGAGAGAAAGAGGTGGTTGGATGAACACTTAGAGAGAGAAAGAAAACATGTAATATTAGCTTAAGAAATGTGACAAATAAACAACCAACACCCTCTCCAAGCAATGGAGAGGGTTTATATATGCCTAGCTAACCAGCCATGGGCTTATAGTATGGGCTTATATTGTAACTTTGGCCCGATTAGCTTACTAACTTAATCTTACAACTAACTACGAGCTATGACAAATTATATTGGTAGTGACTGACACTTTTCTGTATTTCTAACAATCTCCCCATAAGGGAGGTCACTCCAATTTACAAATATTTTAAACTTAGCATAATATGCTTTCACTTCGGTCGTGAGCTCGTAGTCTTGAACTTCTATCATTAACTTGTGACTTGTTGTAGTGATTATAGACTGTGGATTTGAGCAAGTTCTTTTGTCTTGACATGGATGTGATCTTTGAGCTTCTTAAGATCATCAACCAAACATAATCTCGTATCGCCATCTTGTAGACTTTGCCATCTCGTGCACTTGTGACAACTGGGCCGACATGCTCATACCTTTCTTGATTTGATAATCTTAAAAAGCTTTACTAATGCATCTTTCTTGAATTTATTTAACTTTAACACTTTGTCGCTTCAAGAAGGACGTATGGTATCAGAGTAGCGAAAGTCTTGAAACATGTACTTGAGCTTTCATGATGTCTTTATATTTGTCGGTCTGGTATGAGCATGTGGCTATGGATCTTGTGAGTCAACTAGAATCAGGTACCTTCACCACCATCTTTAAATATCCTGCATTAAAACAGTTAGCAATAAAAGCGGGGGGCGAATATGGCTTTATCATTCGCCCGTAGTTGGTTGGAGTAACCTTCAAATCCGTGAGGATCGACCTGTGATCAGGTAGACTCAATTTAAGAAGAATCTCCTTGACAGGATTTCCAGCTTAAGTATCAAATCTTTCTAACACATATGTATTAGATTCATCAAACTCAGCCTGTTCTCATTATCGGAACGTCCCAAAGCAGACAACACGATAAGAGTGAACCAGTGAGTTACTATCTCACTGATTAAAATAAAAATTGATTTGAAAATCAATCGAAGTGTCACTTGCAGAAGTGGTTTTGTGACACATCGATAGTTTTAAGCATTTCAAAATTTATTAATCATCGATCCATAACCTGGAACAAGTTTGATTCTTATAGAATCGCACCATCGTTTCTTTCCAGTTGTCACTAGTTTGATTCATAAAGAATCGCACAAGTCACCTACCATGAGCTTGTTTGATGTTGGCTCAAGAAGGATTTCCATCTTCATCGTGAATGAAGTCACTCAGATGTTCTGGCACAATCACAAGGATAATGCGTAGGACTCTTAATATGTTAACTTGTTATTCACATTGTGTGAAATAGCAAGCATAATTTGACAAGTGTCCTAATGAGATTTATTGATGATCTCTTGGCTCTAGACTCAATGTGCACTTTGTTTTTAGTGATCGGAGGCTGGAGCAGACTGCCACCTTTTCAATATCAACTAACTCGGAGTGAGAAAGTCGATAGAAATGCGTGTAATCTCCGTGAGAAATGAAACAAGAGTCTGTTGAGAGACCTTGAGTGGCTAGGGGGGTTGTGCATAACGTCACTAGGTCCATGACTGTCTTCAATGTCAGACAACACCTTAGTGTTTCCGACAGATTATGTATTGACCCGGTTTCTGCCTAAGTGTATGAAGGGCTTCTTTCTTTTCACCCTTTATCCTTACATTTCTTTTTCATTCTTTAACCCCTTCAATGCTTACCGAGACTTCATAACTAACACCTTGTTGGGTTTGTTCCAGTGTTAGCTCCATCTCAGTCGGCATTATTCCTGATTCTCACTTTTTCTCCTTTTGTATCATACCTAAGGTACACTAACTAGTGGATATCCCTGGGTAGATCCCTCCGGTTCTGGTTGGATCATGGGATTTGAATACCTATACCTAACCGCCTTATAACTCCAGAAAATTAATAACATGGTCGGTCTTTTAGGGTATTCCATCATAATCAACACCAAAATCATTGAAAAGTTCAATCAAAGTGTTTGATATAGATATAAAAAATATTAACACTTTGAGAGTTTTCATTATCACTGAAAGGCTCCCCCTTAACATATGCACCGTTATCGTAGTACATGCTAAGGGTTGGAGTGCATTAAGTCCATTTCATATGATCACATGTCAATATAACTTATTCAGTTTAATCACATTTTCTCCTCTTATTCAAAATGTTAATCCCTTGATATTTTGGATATCAATTGATTAAACTTTCGGGGACAAAATGTTGCATAATCACTATAAGGAACATGTTAATGCTCCCCCTCAAGTTTTAAGGGAATATAAGACTGTGCTGAGTATAATAATTTGAAAATTTTTGAATTTACTAAGAAATTCTTGAAAATTTTATACTCAAGCACACCTTATTTTCACCATAAGTCTATACTACATTTACAAATATACAAGTTTATGATATGCAAAATGACCTTTGAGATATGAATACAATATGACAAAGTCATATTGTTCTTTGCAGCAGTATGAGGTCAGTTCCGTAGAGTCTACCACCGACAAACTTCTCCAAACTCCTCATCATCCTCCTTTCATTTAGCATCTTATGGAATACTTTGATCAAAGTCTACCTTGTACTCTTGGGCAAATCTGAAGGATTTCTCTGAAGACTTCCAAGGTAAGCTTGAATCTTTTCTTCTTATCAATCTTGAATCTGTAGAAGTCATCATGCTTATATATACAATTCCAGAACTAATGCATATACACTTCAGGGACATCAGCAGTGATGGAAGATATGATTCTGCTAAGAGTTGTCACATACAGTTCATATGCAAGCAAATATATATCAAGATGGACAATCTAGCTCATGATGTAAGATCATTGATTCAAAACAAGGTTTACTACAGGAAATAGGCAAACAAATACTAGGCAACCCATTAACACAAAGGCACACAATATAAAGGACTGATACATATGCAACTTGGATACACACAATGCATATACCACATAAACTATAGGCAAACTAATGTAATCAAGGAAAACACTTAAGATTTCTAAGGAAAATTATACCTAACTTAATCATATTATGACAAGATAATGAATAATTATACTTAGGTTAGGTTATATGGATGAGCTACCAAGATTAAGAGATTAATTTAATTTTAAAAAAAATCACATATAGATCGCCTATGCAATGTGTATAAATCGCATGTTCTCCTTAGTTATGTATAGATCGCCTGTTATCCTTAAGTATGTATAGATCTCCTGCTATCCTTACCTATGTATAGATCTCTCATGTTATTTAAACATGTATAGATCACCTGTTGTATTTAAAGATGTATAGATCGCCTATAAAAAAACGTATTAATCGCCTGAGTAATCAAGATTGCATAGATCGCCTGTATATTCATTTTCGTATTGATCGCCTGACCACCTATCATGTGTATTAATCGCCTGTTTTACAATCAATACGCATAAATCGCCTATGCAATTTTTACTTAACCATTTTGACACCCATTTAAGCATCTAATCATACTCAAACATGACCTCATAGCATCATTTTATCATTCAAACCACTTTCAATTACAAATTAACTAGAAAAATCTTGACATAAGCTAAGTTCGAGCCACAAGAACTCGATAAACTCACAACTCTCAAGATTTTTAAACAAGCAAGTTATTTAACACTCAAATGCACTTAATCACTCATTATAACACTTCTTAAACCCAAACCCATGACAAATTTCGAGTTTTAACCCATTTTCAAAATTTTCAAAATCGAGAATCATCCGAAACCTAAGAACGAGATAACCTTATTAAAACCTGTTTTAAACACAACATCTAGACCCTTAATATACCAAAACCCCTCAATCAATTTCACTTTTCATCCACTTTTTAAGGTGTTTCAAGTTAGGTCGATTTTTAAGGTTTATTGAGCAATAATCCACGATTTGGTCCTATATATGGGTATTAGAATAATCTAACGTGTATACCTTAGATTTGAAACAAAGATTGAGCAAGTTCTTGAGGTCTTGAATTCTAGCAATGGAGGTTTGGGGGTTTATGTGAGTGTTTGTTCGTGTGTGACAGAAAGCATACAAGGGGGTGTTTTATGTTTGAATCTATTGAGATTTTGCATAAATGCACCCTAGGGTTTAAGGTCACATTCAAATTTTCTTATAACCTTTTCCTAAGGCAAACTAAGTTCCTAAATTTGCAAAATTAGCCCTTAAGGTTTAGTTATCGAGAAACAAGTTCACATAATGCATTAATGCCCCAATGAGATTAAACATATAGCACGTAAAGTCCTTTTGAGTTGAAATTTGTCAACTCCCCTTTAATTATTCACCCGATACCATTAAAACCTTTTCTGATAGACACTTTATTGATTATGACGAAGATGATTTTGACAATGTCTCCCCCTCAAATAATGACCCATTTTCTATTGAAAGAGTTGTAGTCGTTATTTGATGGTTCAAAATTGTCTTAGAAAAATAATATATTTTGACAATCAACACAAAAAAAAGATTTCTCTTATTTTAACACATAAGCGCACTGACACGTACACTTATGGAATAAAGGAAGCACGGGTTGTGATGCAAAGTAATCACAAGCCTTTGCATGGTCATTAAGTAAACCATGCCCGAGAATAAATTCCCGTTGAGAGGTCAAGTCTCCTTTTTGATGGAATACTTGCCTTTAAGATGATGACCGGGTTGCTATCTGAAATAATAGCAAGCTATTTTGGCATGTTTTGAAAGCTTCTGAAACTTCTGCTCGAACTTCATTTACAGCCTCGTATCATTATTAAATGACATTTCTAAGGCCGTAAATGTTATCGATTTTTAGAAGACATGCCAGAGATACATATTTTTATATTTTTTTGATTTTTTAATTTTTAATTTTGTTTTTGATAATTTTAAATAAAAGAAAAATGTTTTTGGACTTTTTATGTTTTCATATATACATTTATACAAGATATGAGTTACCACCGCCACTCGTCCATTTCCTCTGCCAGACTTTTCAATGTTTCCGGAGACATGCTTCTCATACCGAGCTTTTCGATCAAGAAGTTAAATCTTTCTTTTGGCAAAGGTTTGGTGAAGATGTCAGCGAGTTGGTATTCAGTCCGGACAAAGTATAATTCCACGATTCCATTCTCCACTTGCTCCTTTATAAAATGGTAGCGAACATCGATGTGCTTGGCTCGTGAGTGTTGAACATTGTTGCAGCATAGAGCAATCGCACTTTTGTTGTCGCAGTACAGAGGGATCTTATTGAATTGAAAGCCATAATCTGTTAGCTGTGAACGCATCCAAAGGATTTGTGAGCAACACCCAGATAAGGCAATATATTCAGCCTCTGTACTCGATATGGCAGTGCTCTTTTGCTTCTTGGACGACCAGCTAACAAGTTTATCACCTAAGAACTGAGCGCTTCCCGATGTACTACGTCTAGTGTCTTGACACCCCGCATGATCGGCATCTGCATACGCTGTGAGTGACATATCGGTATCCTTCGAGTACCAGAGACCCATGTTAATGGTTCCGTTAAGGTATCGAAAGATCCGTTTCACCGCTTGTAAGTGCTTTTTGGTAGGCTTAGCCTGATACCGGGCACATAAGCAGACATCATAGTTAAGGTCAGGTCTACTGGCTGTAAGATACATTAAGGATCCAATCATGCCACGGTAAAGTGTAGCATCAACTGGTTTCCCCTGTAGATCTTCATCCAGTTTCTTGGTTTCAATCATGGGTGTGTCAACAGAATCAGTAGTATTTAAACCATATTTTTTAACGATTTCAGAAGCATATTTAGATTGGTTTATGAAGATGCCTCTAGGACTTTGAGAAATTTGTAATCCTAAAAAGAATGACATTTGCCCCATCATTGACATCTTGAACTTATTGGTCATCTGATTAGCAAACTCATCACACATGGCAGTATTAGTGGATGCAAATATTATATCGTCAACATAAATTTGTACCAGTAATATGTTGTTTCCAGCATGCCGTGTGAAGAGTGTTGGATCAACTGCACCTTTGGAGAATTTTTAAGAGATAAGGAAGCTTGACATCATATCATACCATGTACGTGGAGCTTGTTTTAGACCGTAAAGAGCCTTTTTGAGGTTGTACACATGCGATGGGTTGTCCTGATCAACAAATCCTTGTGGTTGAGAAACATAGACCTCTTCTTTGAGCTCGCCATTCAAGAAAGTCATTTTGACGTCCATTTGGTAGATTGTCATATTCTTGTGAGCGGCATTTGCTACGAAGATACAAATGGCCTCTATTCAAGCAACCGGTACAAATGATTCCTCGAAATCGATTCCTTCTTCTTGTCTAAATCCTTGAGCAACTAGTCGAGCCTTATTCTTTAGTACCCCGCCAGATTCATCTGTTTTGACCTTATAAATCCATTTGAGTTTGATCAAGAACACGTTGTCTGGACACAGCACCAATTCCTAAACTTTAAGTCTTTTAAATTCATGAATTTCTTCTTGCATTGCATTGATCCATGACGGTTCGGTCATTGCTTGTTTGAAGTTCTTTGGTTCTACTAAAGTTAGGAAGGCATCAAAATAACACCACATGGCATCAGTTTCAAGTTGCTTCCTTGTAGATACAGAGCGAGAAGGATCACCGATCACGTTTGCTATTGGATGATCCTTAGTCCATCTACCAATGTGTTCCAATGGAGTGTGGAGTTGTCTCACATTAGATGATGATCCATGAGAAGTCGAGTTTTCATTAGGAGATTCATTAAGAGGATCATCATGAAATGTTGGTGTTTTTGGTGATTCTTCAAAACCTTAAGAAATAATTGGAGAATGTTCTTGTTCTTGTGATGTTGGAATACTTGTTGATGGAGCATCCTGGTCAATTGAAGCAGACACAGGAGAATCAGCTAATACTTCAGCTATTGGAGCGGGAGCTTCTTGAACTGGAGATACAATAATTGGTGTAGGATTAAAGTATTCATCGAACATTGGTTGAAACAAACAATCCCAGTCATATCTTATTGGTGGAATACAAGGTTGTTGAGAAATAGGGTTTGACACGAGTCCTATACTGGATGTAGCATGAGTCATATATTGAAGCCCGGGTCCTGAACTGAATTATTCAGAAGCCATAGTTGTTAGCTCATCGAACGTCACATTAATTGTTTCAGTAATTATCCGGGTCCTTCTGTTGTAGATTCTGAACGATTTCTTTGCAGGCGCGTAACCAACAAAAATCTCAATGTCTGCTTTTGCATCAAATTTACCCTGATCGTCATGGTCATTGGTAGGATAACACAGTGAACCAAAGACATGAAAGAATGATAAGTCTGGTTTCTTGTCTTGCATAAGCTCGTATGGAGTTTTGTTGTATCGGTGGCGTATCAAAGAACGGTTTTGGGTGTAACAAGCTGTATTGATAGCTTCGGCCCAGAGAAATAATGGAGCTCTAGAAAATATCAGCATAGTTCGAGCAGCTTCTACAAGAGTCCGATTTTACCTTTCGACAACATCGTTCTGCTGAGGAGTGCGAGCTATAGAAGTTTGATGCCTGATGCCAACATTTTCATACCATTCACGAAGTGTCTGATTGACAAATTCGGTTCCATTATCTGTTCGAACATTCCAGACTGTGGCTTTCAAATAAACTTGAATATTTTTGATGCATTTGATGATGGTCGCAGAAGCTTCATCTTTTGTCTTTAAAAATCTAACCCAGGTAAATCTTGAGTAATCGACGACTATCACTAAGATATACCTTTTCCCGTTAATACTAGCCTCATGCATCGGGCCGTACAAATCCATATGCAAAAGATATAGTTTCTCTTGGTTAGTGTCTTCAGC
>BQNB010122121.1:5040-17482 GCA_026074375.1 Tanacetum coccineum
CAAAATATTTTATAATTTATACAAACCTTTGCATTAGGTCCTTCATTCTCATCAGGATGACCAACGGCATCCATATGTTCTCCATCAATGGCTGCGTCTGAAGGATCTTCCTGTATAACCAAGTTCGGTTATTAATCGGTTTTATAATGATGCGATTATATTTTGTAATTTATACAAACCTTTTCATTAGGTCCTTCTTTCTCATCAGGATGACCAACGGCATCCATATGTTCTCCATCAATGGCTGCATCTGAAGGATCTTCCTATATAACCAAGTTCAATTACTAATTGGTGTTATAATAATGCGATTCATGCAAAATATTTTATAAATTATTGTTTACAAATATATGAGTGATAGTAATTCTTGGTAATTTAGATAAACCTTTGCATCAGGAGTTGGGGGTACCAACTTTGGCCGAATTTTCTTAAAGTTTTTAAAAAACACTGCCATTTTGTCGTGATCCAACTGTAGTTTCTTGACTTTAGCTTCCAAGGACTCAACCTTATTTTCGAGCACAATCTCTCTAGCTGATTTTGTTTCTTCAACGTGAACTACTGCACTCATGTTAGCATCATTCATAGCCTCACCACTAACTTTTTCTCCAACTGTGGCACCACGTCCATCTTGTCTAGTATATGCATCAGATTCATCATCCTGAGAGACGCCATCCAAGTCATCTAGCAGTACATATTTTCCCTTACCGTCAAGATAGTCATACGATTTTCTATACCAGTTCTGCCCCATCTCTGTATCAGTCGGTTGAAGCTTAGTAGTTGGATTTGAATCCTATAATTAAATCACAACATGGTCGTAAATAAAACACATACAACAAAATTAAACAATATTTCATAATTTAAATTCGTTATGGCATGCTAATGGTTATCACTGGCCCAAAAAGTTTAGGGTAATTGTGTTTTTCAAAATTGGTTTTTTTGGACCATGCAAGACACCTAGGTGTCACTTCTGATTTTTTAGACCACCAGTGATAACTGTTGAGGAAAGATTCCAATATCCAAACCTGTAAATGTTGGCAGTTAGACAAATAGATTTGTTATCTAAACAAATTTAAGGTACTTATTGAAGAATACTTTCCTTAAGTGCCCAAGCAAATCCGTGTATGGTGTACGTTGGTAATTTATCAGGATTGTATTTCTTATACTCAATGTGATTCTTTCGGTGTATGTCAATCAAATTTACAACCTTGTTATGAAATTCTTCCCAATAGTATTCACCCCAAGGAAAATCGTTCTAAGCTGCTAAATCATCTACCAGCCTCAGCATAAAGTCGGGACAACCTTTTTATCCTCTGTACCCCTAAAAATTAATTCTGACATGTACAACAAACAAACACGTACGGAATCATCAGCACTCAATTTTTTCCACTTTGCATCCTTCTGAACCAATTCACCTAGGTCTTTAATCGTCACACTTGGTGCTTTACCTTTTGCCGCTTTATCCTGAACCAATTCACCATCCTTATTCTTTTCTAGTTTTTTCAATTTGTCCGGAAACAGGCGTCTAATAAGAGGAGGAATGCCGTCATCCAAATATTTAGGGAAAACAACTTCCCCGCAAGAGAAACCAGTCACCAAGCAAAACTCTGCCCTTCCTAGCAATAAAGTACGACCAGCAATGTCAAATAAGATATCCGAATCAACGCTCTTACTGAGGTCGGGCCTTTGATGGTGAAGAACATAGTTTAGCAAATGGTTGTCATAGTTAGTGTCATCGAGATCTAACCACTTTCCAAATACAGTGTTTTTAAAAAGATCCAGTCACTTCTTGGAACTAGAAATCCTTTCTTTAATCTTCGAGATCATTTTCAGTTTTGACCGTATGGTAACTATGCAGTCATAGGTCTGCATAAAAATTAAACATTACAAATCATTTACCTACTTAAATTGACATAATCATTTATATATAACTATAAGTGACATGCATTTACGATTATTCTAAAAAATGTCTTTTTTGGGGAAATTCTAGACCAAAAAGGGATAAAAGGTACAATAAAGTGATAAACCAATGAAGAAACAAAATTACACAAACAACCAAACACAATGGAAATAAAAAATAGTAGAAGATGATCAGGGGAAAACCCTACATATACATTACCTTATTCAGTTCTTCATTTTCATTTATTTGTTGTTTTTCATTTTGTTCTGACATAATGGGGTATGTGTGTGTGTGTGTGTCTACGAGTATGTGTTCGATGATCTGTGTGTTTGTTTGTTTTGTGTATTGTGTTTGTTTTTGTTTTTGAATTAGTGTGGTAGGTAGCTGTAGTTACCTCTTTGGTTAACCGGCCTGCATAGTAAATTTTTGAAATCTGAAAACGATATGATTTCAATCTACAAAAACACACTCAGAAACTAAATGTTAAGTTAAGACAAAACAAAATGGTCCAAATGGATATACCCACACGTACGTGAGTATGAATTTTAAATCATACTCCATATAATATATTAAGTTTGTATTGTATTCATTTTTTCCCGTACAAATTTCCTTTTGTCCCCTTGCATGCCCTAATGTTCCTTTTGTTTCAGACTACAAATTGGTTGTACTTTACCTGACATATGTACCTACAATTAAGGGGAAAACCCTAATGGTATGTGTGTTTGTGAATGTGTGTTTGATGATCAGTGTGTTTGTTTGTTTTGTGTTTCTTTTTGTGTTTGAATTATTAATGTGTTGGGTAGCTGTGGACGTGGTTACCTCTTTGGTTAACCTGCTTAGGAAATTTTGAAAAGTTTGAACACTAGCGGATTAAAAACAAAAAGTCGAGCAAAATATATTTTCTGCCGTAAATACCAACAAAAAATACACACGTGTAGATATTCTAAAGGAGTCGCGCGATTACAATTTGTCGAGAAATCGCGATGTCTATATTTTGCAAAGTCTAAGGCTGACCTAAACCAACCGATACAACAAATTATCGATAAATGAGTCAAAAATCCACATAAGTTAGTGAGATCATTCCTGATATTTTTAAGCCACCACTCGACTTAAAATATGTCACTATTGTTACATGTTTTTGTGTGGCTATTAGCTTGACTAGAGCAAAATACACAAATTAAAGAGAGTGATGATTCGTGGTTGGAAAGCGTCGACTATGATGATATATCAAATAATCAAATATTACATTAGTAATTTACGAGGAATATTGATAAACTATACGTATTAAAATAGGGGGTGAAAATTTTGTTTGATGGATATTCACAGACGTCACTCGTGTATATAGAAAAATGAATAGTTGTGTCTGGTTATGTAGGAAAATAATTATGAATGTAGTTGGCCGCGTTTAAGTAAGCTAACTATGGACAAAAGATTCAAAAAGTCCACTTAAGTTAGTAAGACCCATTCCTGACATTTTTTAAGCCACCACTCGATCTAAGATATGTTCCTATTTTTAACATGTTCCATTCTATTTTTTGGGCATAAAAACTCATTAACATATAGAGAGGGCCACACAGTGGTTATGGTTGTTCTTTGATTTCACTACTGATGACTCCTTTGGTATGCTTTCTATTTGCTTATTGTGTTAATATTTAGGACTGCTTATTTGTATCTGTCGAAGCCATTGGCACTTCTAGTACTATTTTTGTGCTAATATTTGGGACTGCTTTTTTTTAGTAAAGTATTTAGGACTGCTTATTTATGGCTGAATATTTGGGGCTGCTTATTTTGGACTGCTTATTTTGGTCTGCTTATTCTTTGTCTTCTTAATCTTGGTCTTTCTTATTCTGGTCTACTTATTATGGTCTGCTTAATTTTGTCTGCTTATTTTGTTTTGCTTATTCTGGTCTGCTTATTTTGTTATACTTATTTTGGTCTGCTCATTCTTGTCTGCTTTTTTTTGTATTCATATTTGGGTCTTGTATTTGTTTTGTTAATTTAGGAATATCAAGTGAGGGTTCACATTAAAATCAAACTCCATTACTTTTTGTTGATAAAAGATAGACTAGGTTTGGACCGGTGTGTATTGTTTAGGTCGACATGCTTCGGGCGGTGGTTGGACTTAACTTATGTTGAAAACGAGGAAGATCTCATCCATTATATGCTTCAGAAGCAAAAGCTTTCTGATAATGATCACTATGATTTGCCACTCATTTGCAATGTTAATGGACATACGCTTCACTTTGGTCTTGGTGAATTTTGCCTCATTACTGGATTTAAATTTGGGTTTAATAGTTTCCGTAAATTTAGAGAAGGTGATATCAGTTTTCGTGATCGAGTATTTTCGGAAAAGATAGGGGAGTATGTTAAAAGCATAGACCTTCTACCCGTGATTGAGGATGAAGAGCATTTTACCAGTCTATCTGATGAAGAATCTATAAGAGTTTGTCTTTTGTTATCTTTGGAAGTTATATTCATGGGTCATGATTTAGGATATACTGTTGACGATGTATTTCTTAGGATGGTTGATAATCTTGAAGCTTGAAATGTTTTTCCTTGGGGCGAACACATATCAGAAATGTTAACTCAAAGCATAAGGATGCGTACCATAAAGCATTGGAGATAAACCCTAACTTTGTTCCGTCTTATTCTTTGTGAGGATTTGTCTTGTGTTTTAAGGTTCATAGTTTTATGCAAACACTTGTCATGATAGTATAAGAATTAAATTTGTTTGTAACTTGAGTTATTCATTTACTATTTGTAGATATGGATTCTAGAATCTTCATCTGCGACTAATCATTGGTGGAGGAAATTGTCTGAAGAGATCCCGAGAGGCCGTTTCTGGTCGAAGCATTTTCCATTTCACAATTGGGAGTATTTTGGGCAACTTTTTCCCCAGGTCGGTTAATAACTTTGCACCTAAAGATTCTGTACTCATGATAGATTGGTTCTTTAGGTGCAAAGTTATTAACCGTATTTAATACATTGGTGTAAACAAAGCTTTTGGTAAAATCTTACATTGATAATAGTCTCGAGGTCGGTTAATAAAAAAGCTTTTACCAAAAGCTTTGTTTACACCAATGTATTTTGGGAGTATTCTGTACTCATGATAGATTGGGCTTTCAAGTGGTATACTCGAGACTATTATCAATGTAAGATTTTACCAAAAGCTTTGTTTACACCAATGACCTGGTAACTAATGTTGTTTAATTTTCATGTGTTTACACCAATGCAGGTTATTACTCCTAAAAAAGCTACAAATGTTAAGCGCAAGGTTAATACAGCTGGTACAAAGGTAATTCCCATTTATTTTATAGGGTGTTTTCAGGTCATTTACTCGATAATGTAGTATACTTAGTTAATATGCTTACAATTTTTTGAATAATGTTACAGGATAAAGTGGAGAGTGTTGGTAAGCAGTGTGATCTGGGTGACAAGTGTTGGAGTGATCAAGATGGCAATTTTTTACATATATTGGGTTGCCAAATCGAACATCCAACAAGGATGCTGTCAATGAATAGGTAGATGCTTTCAATGATTTGGTTGATGCGGTAATTGATTTCTACTACTTTCAGTGGTTTGGTTTATGCGTTAATTGCAACTTGTATTCTAACTTGTCTTATTACATGTAATACCCTAATTTTTGACATATAGCAGCGGAAGCTAATCTGGGGTATTACATCAAAGTACAACAGTCATAATCATAGAAAATAACTCAAAAGAGATTTTTTTGGAAAAATTTAGTTATCATTCATTTATTCATCAGAGTTTTACAAAACAGAGGTCCTAAAATGTAGTAACAAGAGGTTTGCATGATAATAATCTAGCCATCTTTAAGTCCGAGCCACTCCGTGCCATACATTGCTTAATTTCCTAAGATAAACATGCTAAAAAGTCAACATAATGGTTGAGTGAAATTCATAGGTTTGAGTTAAATGATTTGAGTACCAATTTCAATAGTGGGTTACATTGTTATACCTATAGTTTGTAATAATTGTAATGAATACAATTATCATAAAAAGCAATATGCAAGTTTAGTAGTGGGTTACGTTGTTATACCTATAGTTTGTAATAATTGTAATGAATACAATTATCATGAAAAGCAGTATATCAGTTAAAGTTTAATAGTTTGAATGCAAGTTCAGTAGTGGGTTACATTGCTATACACACGTAGTTTGTAATAATTGCAACGAATACAATTATCATAGAAAACATTAATATTGCTTTAAGCTCATGACACCGAATCCTTGGGATAATTAGAAATCACAAATAATTGCCTCTACGGGTGCCTTTGCCAAAACACCCGCATAGTTATTCAAATGAAGTGCTATTGGTTACTGAAGGTATAGGTACACCAAAGGGGAAGTCCAATCCCAAATAGATCTATTCACAGCATTCGCGCTTACTCCGAAGAGTAACTAACGGTTCATGATAATGGTGACTTAATGTCAAAAGTAGGGACTTAAGCAATAATTAATCAGAATAGCATATAGAATAATACTTGCATTCAGTTTATAGCATGTATCCCCCTCACGGGTTTATGAAAACATTAAAGAGATTAAAAGTGAGGCTATGAACTCACAATATTCTTGGAAAGCATCACATTGTTTTAAGATAAATGAGTATGTAAAAGAGTTTTGTAAACAATCATGTATCCCCCTTGCGAGTTTATAAAACATGCAAATAAGTAAAGGCAAGGTTATGAAGTTCACAATATCAGTTTTAAGTATTTGAGTATATTAAACATAATTGAGCATGTATCTCCCCCAAAAAGATTTATAAAACAGTAAAGAAGTAAAAGAGGGGCTATGAACTCACAATATCTTTGAAAAGCAATCACATTGTTATAAGATAAACGAGTATGTAAAAGTGTTTTGTAAACAAGCATGTATCCTCCTCGCGGGTTTATAAAACATAAAGATTTAAAAGTGAGGCTATGAACTCACCTTAACAGTATAGGGAAATCTGATTGATAGCAAAGGTATATGAAATGAAAGTAACGGCTTCGTCACACGCAACCTGGGGTAATATGTCAAGTCTTAGTTTGATTGAATATGTTTTACATTATAATGAATATCATCTTTGATTGAATTATTATGGAGTATTGTATCACCGTTCGGGCCATCATAATTCAGAGGTCATTCAGTAAACGTTTGAGGAGCTAGGGCACTTTAAATCGTAAACCCAACAACTCAGTCAGAACGTAATACCAAGATGAAACCCCTTAATATGAAGCTCCCTAGTATTGTGGTACGATATAGATTCGGGATAGGATTTTTAAAAGCATATCGATGATGAATTATATAATAGTTATAACATAATCGGTTTTAAGCGTTTTGATCAATATCTGGAAATGATAAGCACGACAAACGTTAATTAAAGTTATGTCTTATAATGTTTTGAACATATTTTTATACTTTTTCAAAATGTTACATTTTAGACCCTTAAGAATGAAAAATGGCAAAATATACCCTTAGAGTTTGCACTTTTACGAGTTTGGTCCTTCTAGTTTAAAAGATGTACAAAGTAAACCTTGTACTTTGGAAAGTGACATAATAGACCCCTATAGTTATAACTTTAGAAATATGGCAAAAATAGTCCTTGTATTTATAAGTTTTCAAAAAGTTATGATATATACCCCTATGCATGAAAAACGTATCGTTCTTAGTCCAAAATCCATAATAATGATATTTTTCAATATAAAAAGTAATTTGCAGGTTATATCTTATTAATATAAGCTAAAATATGAAGGTTTAATGTAACGAAAGTTTAAAATAACGATTCGTTAAGCTAGAAATCAAAACGGGTCGTTTTAGGGTTAAATAAAGAAAACGCGTAGGTTTTTAATTCAAATTCATTCAAGACTTGATAAAGTGGTTATAATAACATTAGTTTAACTTATTAGAATAGATAATAACAACATTTCATCATATTAGCTCATGGATTTAAGAAAAACAAGAATTTAGGGTTTTGGGTGTACGGTTTGGATCAAAAAGAGAAAACACATGGTTTTTGAGTTTTAAAACTTTGACAAGAGTTCATGTATGATCATATGAATATTATATGAGTGTAGGAGCAGGTATGAAGATCATAGAACCTGGGTTTGAGCTTTGAAGATCAAGAATGGGTCAAAATGGATCGAATTGCTTTGTACGCCTAGGATTAAGGTCTCGGGGCTTCAAGGCTTCAATACTTCACTTGATTTATGTTCTTGGGGCTTCTTGAGACTTCCTTGATTAGATATTTGCTGCCATTAATGGTTATAGAAGAATATGTGGGGGATGAGTTGAATGGTAAAGGGTACGTGCCATTTTATAGTGTAAAAACACCTTGGTGAGCAAGTTTGAGCTAGATAGGTGTCAAGTGCAGGTGCAAAGCTTGGAGAGCAAGGTGTAGTGATAAGGATGGATACTTGGTGAGTCATGGTATCAAGTTGAAGTGTTTGTGTGGTGTTTTGGTTGGCCGCGGCTGAAATGGATCACCAAGGAGTGATGTGGCTTTTCTTGAAGGCCAAGGAGATGATGTAAGTGCTTGTGTGATTTTTGTTGCTGAAGTAGGAGGGTCATAGAGGTGTGTGGTAGCTTGGTTGCATGATAAAATGGGTCAAAACAAGAGAAAAGAGGTTGCAGGTTTGAATGGTACGGGTTTAGGGTTTTCTTGGTTATTTTTCATGTACATTGGAGATATAAGGGTGGATTAAGGATTATAAGGATTGTATTAAGAGTTTAGAACACAATTTGGTTAATGGTTCATGAACAAAATGGGTAAAAATAAGTAAACGGGTCGTGATTTGAAATTAGGGTTTATTTAGGGTTTTGATGATCTACTTCTAGTACATTGTTGTAAAAATGGTGAAATTATGATGGATTGTGATTTGTAAAGTTGTAAATTATGTATTTACAACTTATTTGAGTAATGGTTTGAGTTTACAATGGATAAAAGCCAAGAAACAGGTCATGGTTTAGTATTTTGCTCGGGTTAGGGTTTCTAGGTTTCATTTCATGAAATCTTATGAAATGAGGATGATTATAGAATGTAAATGAAGTGTATGACTTGCTTGTAACTTGTACTTGATGGATTGTACAAGTTTCCTTAGGAAAACAGAGGTAAAATGGCTATTTTGGATGTCGTGTATTAATGACTTGTACATTATGCTTTAAAGGACATGTACCTTATTTTGGAGGGAAAGTATATTTAAATAGGATGTTATATTACTTGTACTTGTGCTTTGATTACTTGTTCATTCATTTTGAATGGTTATATTACCCAAAATTAGGGTTTAGGCATAAACGTTAACGGTTTACGTTCATTTGGTAACAATGTCATGGAATATTCATTAAATGAATAACATATATGGTAAAATAGATAATAGGTCATTGACTTGACACGTTATGATGTTTGCCTGGCATATTTATAGATAGAATTGACATATATAGGTTGTGTGAGCCCGTTAACTTTAGTTTGCTAAGTAAACAATGTTACACATTAGAATGTAGTAAAGCAAAAAATTTCCCCGTATAAATATGATCATAATAAAATAGGTTGATTTTGTTTTGATGAAAATTTTAGGTTGTTATAGTCCACCCTCCTTACAGAAATCTCATCCTGAGATTTAGCTGAAGGTCGGAGTGATGTCAAGAAATGATTATGAATTGTAAGAGAGTTGCAAATCATGTTTGGATACAAATTTGGAAATGAACAGATGATGACTAGAGGCTTAACCATATGAAGGTAATAATGATAATGAAGAAAAGGAATTATTTGTACAAACGGATTTGAAAGAAACTTGTTTGCACGAATACCATATACTTAAGCCCACTCATTTATAATTTTTCATTTACAAACAAAGGCGTCCCAATTCTTGTAACTGAGAATTTATAAATTTATAGTTTGGTGACTTATAATTTCCTTATTCAAATGAAGAAGCGTCCTAGTTTATTTTAATAAGATGATTATAAATCATCATATTTAAGCATAAAACATGTTATCAAAACGGGTTTAAGTAGAAGATGTTTCCTTGATGGTATAAGAATTATGAGAAGAGTAACGAGACATTAAATCACACGATTCTGACCCAGAAATCACACTTGGAGAATTTGTCATACAATTTCTTGAGTAATTTCAAGATGATTCTTATATGACCGGCGTGTTTTTATTTGTTACGAGAGTAGATAAGAATATCATCGATGAACACTATTATGAATTTGTCTAAGTATGGTTTACACACCTGATTTATGAGATCCATGAATACGGTAGGTGTGTTAATTAAACCAAATTACTTGAATTTTATAGTGTCCGTATCTCGTACTGAAAGCAATCTTAGGAATATCTTCATTCCTTACTCTTAATTTATGATAGTCTGATCTTAAGTCGATTTTTAAGTAAATGCTTAAACCTTAAATAAGTCATCGATTCTAGGTAATGGGTAACGATTCTTTATAGTAAGTTTATTCAACTCTCGGTAATCGATATACATTCTAAAAGATACGAAGGAAGATGGATCTCCTGAATATATATACCTTTCGGTTTTTATACAGGATATGAGATTTAGTTGGGTCTTACTTTGCTCACCTCGAATGATCAAAGTTTCACCGTTGATAGGAATATGGATGACTTTCTTGTCGCAAAGAATGTTGGCATAATAATTGGATAACCAATCCATACCGATGATGACGAAATAAGATTAATTTTGAAAGGTTGGTTTTACAAAATCAGGGGGCAACCCTGGATAACGGTACTATGAAATAGTGAGGTATAAAATGGAATTGTATTATATCATGAATAACTTGCCTTTATACTTTACATAGTCAAGATTTTACAAGTGTTTTTATTTATACCACACATCCTGTGGTTAGGTTCTTAAAAAAACTATAACTAGGATCTAATCTAGGAATCCGAGGGTCCTTTGTTTTTGCAATTCCTAGTCAGATGGCCTACCTTGTTGCAAGTCCAACATCTGACAATACAAAGTCATATATGATGTAGAGTGCATCTTCTACACAAAGGAAGGTTTCCAGTATACCCATTGTTGGTAGTATAAGCCTTGAAGGTTTCTTGTCTCTTATTCTGTTGTTAGTGGTGATTATTGCTACAGTTGTTGTTACGGTAGTTGTTGTTGCGATTATTGGAGTGGTTATTGTTGTTGCGGTTATTGGGGTAGTTGCTGTTGTTGGTGGTGTTTCCTTCATCATCAAACTTTTGTTTATGCTTATTGGTTTCTTGTACAGAATAGTGTTTCATTACTTGCTTTATTACCTTCTAGGTCATGGTAATGGTTTCTTTTATTTTCTTAATCTCAGTTTGGGGATAATACTTCTTTATCAAGAGTCTTTTAAATTCAGACCAGGTGATCTTATAGGCTTCTTCTATTTCAATAGACTGGGTAAATGAATTCCACCAGAATAAAGCTTCCTTAGTGAGTGTATTAACAGCGAATCTCACTTTGTTCTTCTCAGCACATTTGCTATGAGAAAATACCGATTCAGTCCGTTTAAACCAGCGAATGAGACCAACAGCTCCTTCTGTACCATTGAAGTAGAAAGGTTGGTAACTCGTAAACTTCTTGTAAGGAGTTTTTCTTGGTCTAGAGCTGGGATTGTTTTTAATTTCCATCATTGCAGCTTGAGCTTCCAAAGTTATGGCAACACTATCAGCAACTAGCTTCCTGATGGCAGCATGAGTCATGGCGGATGCTTCAGATGTTGATGTCCTTTTGGGAGGCATCTGTCAACATAAGATAACACAGAATAAGAATGATATCACAAGTTATTTTCAAAATTTTCATACATAGTGGTATTGAAATTATTTGACACATTGTAGAGATTCTTATTTTGATATAAGTTCTAACAAAGTAATACACATCCTTTCGTATTACATTGCAGAAAATTTTAGAATTTAAGATTTTCAAAGATGAAATATTCAAACAAGCATTTGACTTATTAGAGTCCTCGGGATTGGTTTGCTTCCCAGTAGTTGTAGTATGATTTATAATGAGTTATCTAACTCCGCATAGATAAACTCATTGAAGGGATAATCGGGTGGTGTAGTTAATTGATGATGAAGACAGAGATAACGAGAAATGACATATATGATATTGAAACGGTAAGGAAGAATGGAATTACAACTTTATTTATAGATAACTTATCTTACATATCTTATATATCCCAAAATCTGCAAGTGTTGATATTTATGCTACGTGTCCTTAGATAAAAAGCGATAAAGGTAAGGTTTCGATATAGTAGTCTTGGAGTTTACGAAATGTATCCCATAAGATTCTTCATATGGCGGTCTTGGATATCCTTAAGGGTTATTTCTAAATCAGAAATCCTAAAGCGAACAAAAGAAATCTTGTCTCTCTGTCCCATATGCTTCTTCTGTAGTTCAAGTATCTGTGTACGGGCTTCCTTAAGTTTGGTTTTTACTTCATCAAAATCTCTTGGTATGATTATCCAACCATTAACAAGTCTTTCTTCTATTTTCTCAATATAGTGAAAAGAGAGTTCTTCTAAGTAATTCAAAATACTTTCAATTTGTTTCTCATGGTGTTTT
>BQNB010122122.1:0-15966 GCA_026074375.1 Tanacetum coccineum
GGTAGATGAACCAAAATTGAGTGATATTTCCGTCGTACGAGATTTATTGATGTGTTTCCGAAAGATTTGTCGATGACCACTGATATGCGTAAAATATATAATATAATACTATGGAAAATTACCAATTTACCCTTGAGGACAAAGGTGAAAAGGAAACTCTTCAAAATATATATAATATAATATAATACGTATCTTAACCGGGAAGTATGATTCCCCGGGTCGTTTTCCCCAACGATTTGTGAAATTGAAACTACGCTTGTTGTTCGGACAATGATTTGAATGGGAAACAATAGTTGATTTGATTATCTACTTTTTACAATTAAAATTAACAAGATCTAACTATTAAACAAGAAAACAAACAACGGGAATTTCAATTTTTACTAAAAACGCAAAACGGAAACCTTAAACGGAAGCTACAAACCCTAAATTTATAAAATTAAACCTAAATCAAAATTTTCTTTCTAAATGGACTATATTTGACTAAAAAGTAAGTTTAAAGAAAATTAGAGCAAAAACGGAGTTAAAATGAGCGTTAAAACACGAAAAACGAAAACAAGAACGAATCCCGTTCTTTAGAAAACGAATTTTTGCCAATATTATACCTACGAAAGCATAACTTATTTTTCCTATGACTTTAGGATAAAAGAAAATTTTCTAAAAAATGATTTATATTTTTGATTATTTTTCTATTTTTATGATTTTTTTAAAGTTTTTAATGAAAATAAATGATTAAAAATACGAAATTAACTCTAAAAATTCAAGAAAAATGACAGAAAATAGCTTGAACTATCTAAATCCTAGGAAAAATAAGCCCGAAGTCACAGCTTATAAAATAAGCCTTAAAATAAGCTGTAACAGCTTATAAGACTTATTGGGCAAAATGAGTATAAAAATTAAATTGTGTAAGTTATGGATGGATGAGCTATTGAAGCAAACTGGTAAGACGTGTGAGTATGGTGGGTGAGGTCGTGTGTTCAGTCTGGACTTACACCTTTTTTTATTATTTTTTTTTTTTGTTGAAAACTAAAAGCACAAAATTGAAAAACTACTTTTTTTAAGTTTTTTAAACACAAAAACTATATAAGCGAATCTAAAATTATGGCTCTTAAAAGGCTTTTTAAGAATCTGATAACAGTTAGTGGGATTGAGCACGTTAAAAAGCTTTTTTTACTAAAAGGGGGCGTGCACACAGTTATATTAGCTCTTTTTCAAACCAAAAGTTGTTCTAGAATCCTTATGGAAATGCAGATGTCGAATCTAACTAAGCTACTTAAGCTAAAACACTACAAGTCTTCTAAAATCTAGTATTGAAAAACAGAAACTCAGGAATAAATCTCAAAAATCTCAAAAAGGATCTATCATACGTACAGATAGCAGCTAAAAAGTTCAATACGCTTTATTTCAGATTACTAAGCTTTTTGACACACTTAATTACATACTATAGGTTGTAGTAATCCAAATCATAGAAAAAAACATGAAACTAAGCTAGGAATTTCTAATTAAGAGCTATAGACTAGTTACCACTGTTTTTGGTTTTTTTTTAGATTTTTTTTTTGAAAACTTTGAAAGCAAAATTAACCTAAGAACTAGAATAGGAAATGTAAGAAAGTTTAATAAAAAATTTACTATATCTAAGTATAAATGCTGAATTTAAAAGTCTAAATCCTATTAAAGCTAGTTTAAATGATAATGAAAAAGACAGCAGTGGAAACTCCTGTTACCACTGCTGATGCAATTGACAAAGCGGTAAAACTAAATTTAGGTGTCCTTAAGGGACAACTTGCATTAAACACTCTATTTTAGTGTGTTTGAACACAATGCAACCACTATCCCTAGCTTAAGAAGCTTGGATTAAGATTTTAGCAAACAAAGAAAAGTGAAAAAGGTCCCCTGGTTTAAATGAAAACTATATAAGGTCCCCTACACTAACAAGCAATCATTAAGCTATATATTTAAGGACAAAGGAATTTAAATGAAAACTTACTAGAAGCTTTAGCTAAACAGGAAGCTAGAGCTCAAATGAGCATTATCAACTGTATAGCTCTGGCTGATCCTAAGATAAGCAGTAAATCCATGGGAGCTGCTTTCCATTTATGCTCCCTTCTTTAGGTTTATATAGTTCCAAGTATCCAAAGGTATTAAGTGATTTTAGGATTATGTAAGTTAAAATGAACTAATTAGCTCTATCATAAGCTTAGAGTCTCATGAGACTTATTGGAGCTTTATGAGTAAAGTAGTAATTGAAAACTAAATTAAGATTTTATTAATACTTAAAAGCTGATTACAATACTTGAGAAAAGACAGATTACACTAGCTTAAAAACTAAAAACAATTACATTTAAAAATAAAACTACATAAGCTAAAATTTATTAAACTATAAAAAAAAATTACAAGAAAAGAAGATGATCATGTGTGTGTGAGTGAGGGCCTTTTATAGCTGCCGAGAGAACCTTCTAGGGTCTGAGCACTCTTACACGCTCCTTTTAATCTCTACCTTTATTCATTCCAATCATTGGATATTTACTTTGGGACGTTGGATCGCATATGTGCACACACGGATTGCTAGCATGGCAATCCGTGATTGTGACACCTTGTGCTTTCTCTGAGAGTGACTCAAGTGTAAATGCCCAGTCCTTGTGCTTTTCTTCTGAGTAATTGTAGTGTAAAACCCAAAATCTTTTGTGCCTTCCCCTCTTCCACGTGGCCTTTTGCTGGATTTAATCAATGAGAATGACATTTTACTCCTTGCCATTACGTTATAGATCACTTGAATTGTCCTTAATGACCTTTAATTATGAAAAACCCTTTGTTTTGACTGAGTGGTATTTGGAGAAAGATGATTCCGCTGAACAGTAACAAAGCCCTTGGCCCATTTTTCAACTGAAACGGGTAAAAGAGTTGCTAAACTTTGGTTAATTGGCACACAATGGTCCTTGTCTTTGTAAAGGTGTAAATGATCTTTCAAATAGGGCAAGATTGGTCCCTGGACTTTTATATAAAAGGGTTAGGGTTTTAGAGTTTGGGCCGAGGTTTTGGGCTTTGGATCCGGGTATTGTTTTTGATAAGATTAGGCCCATTTAAGCTTAGGGATCATTTGTGTAACTTTGTAAAATTAGAGGGACTGAAATGATAACTTTTGGTTTTTTGTCTTTGTTTTATGTGGTGACTTTGACTTTGGTTGACTGAGAGTTGACCAAGGTTGACTTTTTGACTTTAGCTTCCGGCTCTTGTACACTCTTTCGTTCTTGTGTTCGTGTTTGCCCGTTTTTGATCGTTTTCATGTGATTTTTGCTATATCCGTACCTTGCACACAACAATAAACACCATACAGCGATCTTTGCCATTTTTAGTATGTTTTTGGGCTTTTAGGGTCTATTTGATATAAAAGGGATTATGTGTTTTTCACAACCATATCAATAGTGCCAAATAAACGATTGTGTGTCCTCACGCAATTTTTATATGACTTATAACCAAATATTTTTAAAACTTCCCCAAACTAAACTGTGTGAAAAGTAGCCAAAGATTTTTGTTGAGAGGCTTAAGAGATCACAAGTTTTAAAACACCCCTTATTTCCTTATTTTCTAAAACCTCTTTTTAATTTATTTTGACGGCGCGCATTTAATTAGTATTTGCCTTTAGTTATGTCCCAATAATGTTTAGGGATCATAGATACAAGATGCATTTCGAATCCGAGAGATGCCCCTTAAAAGGATAAATTTTCTTCCCGACTTTTTCATTTTTTCCCAACCAAGCTGCACAAACAAAAATCACAGCTAAATATCAGAAAGATGCTAACTCTACTCATATCTACAACCATTGCTGAAACTTTTTACTCCGACATTTATTATATTCTTAAGTTAGTGTGCTCTTTTGAATTTCAACCATGCATCAACTTTTTGCTACATCATATGCTTTACGATTCCTCCCACATTAGAATAATGATTTTATTTAAAGGCGAGATAATCCACATGTAGCGACTTTGTTCTCGGCACATCCCACCTTGCGGCTAGTGACCAGCTTTGAACATCCCCACAGAGACTAGTATCGGGACTCACGGACCTTAGGGTTTCAACAACCTCTAGGCTTTCCGGATTTCATAGCTTATAATTTAGAGCAGTCTATTGCAAAAGAAAATCTTGAATTTAAAGAAAAGAAAGCGTATATCGGCGTCGAACTTCACAATTAATACTAGACATTTCGTGTGTGTGTAACCCTCGACCTTTTAGCAAGGCTAATCATCAGGCCACGCCTCGCGACAGATGGTAGCCAAACATTTATTTCAGTCTCGGATTTTTTTTCTTAACTTTGGGCTTTCTTTAGAAGACTCGCTCTCTCTCTGCGTTGTGATACCTGGCAAGATGGTAGTGAAACTTTTATCAACCCACAGCTTTTATGATTATATTAATATAGTTTTTTATCATTTGTTTTTATCAATTCTATCTTATATATTTTTTTACTTGCTATCTCTTATTTAAAGAAGAATTCTTTTTGAAAGCTTAAGTTTAAATTTGTAACGAAGACTAATAAAATTTTGTACTATATTACTTAAAAATTGTTGATTGAAGTTGATTCTCCTAAGAAAAGCATCGTATCATTAATCCGGTTAAGAGCTTATGGGAGAAAAAGCAACAAGTTACATACATGAGCTTTTAAGATTTCCAAATAATCTTGGTTTGCATCGCTACTCCATACTTAACTCTATCATTTTTCGGTCCTTTCGCCAAATTAGCGAATACGCTTAGCCTAAAAGTTAAGGAACAAGCTAGAGCTCAACACGCTCGATCAGGTCAAAATTTACTCTTATTCTACCCAGCAAGAAAGTCAAAATTGTGACAAAAACACTTATTTTATTTTTAAAATTTTTCTACTCAAAATAAAACTTGAAATTTTTGAAAAATTTTTGCTATTTTGCGGGGGAAATCGGGGTACCGTGAGATAACAAAACAATTAGCAGCAACATCAAATCGATAGATTCCTCTCCCAAACTAAAACGAAACCGTGTCTCAATGTTTAGGGCGGGCATCTACGCAAATCTAAGCGTTTATTATTTATGCAAAGATTAAACGTGAATACGATTAGCATGAAAGGATATCATATTTCCCCAAACTATTGCTAAAACAAAGGCTAGGAAGCTTGTGGTGGAACGGGACAAAACCCAACGAACACGGAGTCTTCAGAAAAGTCTAGGTTCATCCTGAAAGACAATCAAAGCACAAACAACAAAACTACAGAAACGGAAGAGAACAAACCTCCTCACAACACATATTAGAAACTAGAAAGAAAAAATAGAAAAATTGGATTAAGCATTGGGGGTGGCCTCCCACGAAGCGCTTTGTTTTTGGTAACCGAGTCACATAGCTTGACTCGATCCCTGAATTCATTTGTCCTTAGGGAGAGTGTGGAGATCCTGTATTCCTTTGGTGGCAAGTCCCCTCTGAAGTAATGCTTTCCACGATGACCGCATTCACACTTAAGTTTGGACCATCAGTTGAGATACTCAATAGTTCCGTATGAAAAAACTCTTGGTGATGGTGAAAGGTCCCTGACCAACGTGATTTTTAAGCTTTCCAGAGAATATCATTTAGACGAGGCTCAGTTGAAGAGTAGAAAATCGATCACCAACATTGAAATGCGGTTTTGATCTTTGTGTCGTGAAGCTTCTTCGTTCCTCTCCTTATAAATATACGAATTCTCTATAAACTTGATCAGAAGCTCATCTAAGTTCATACAGCTGAAGCTTCTGGTGGATCACCCGCGGTTTTAAGATCGAAAGTTAGCATGTCTTTCAAAAGGCCCAATATGCTTTAGGCTCTAACTCAATTGGTAAATGGGCATGACTTTCCTCTAAACAAGCTTGTAAGGCGTACAACCAACTTGGTGTCTTAAAGCAGTACGAAAATGCCCATAAAAGCTTCAATCTAATTTGTCAGACCATGAAGGCACGGTTTTCTCAACCGTACCTTTCTAAGAATACGTTTTAATACCTCGATTGGACACTTACTTGATCCGCTCTGTTTGAGTGGTGAATAAGCGGTAGCTAGACGATGTGTAACTCCATACTTAGGACATTACTTTAGCAAACACGATCGTTACAAAAATGTGTCCCACGATCTGCTTAGTAAAGCTCTAGTGTTCCAAATCAGGCTAAAAAGAGATTTTAAAACTTACTAACCCTAGCGTTATTTTGTGGGGAGGCCTTTGCTATTCAACCCATTTCGAAGATAATCAACAGCTACGAGGATGTATTTGTTTCCTCTGAAGATGGAAAATGGTACCAATAAAATCGATAAATCATCAGATTTCACAAACTTGGATTGCGTTTTGAAGCATCTCATCTCGTTGTGGAATTTTCCTTGTCTTTTGACAGTCATCCACCAATCGATTTGATCATTATGTCTACCCATATTGGCATCTCGTATATCGGTAGGCAAAGCTAACCGGCATTCATATAATTTAGGCGGTGAGATTGGCACTATGATGGCCCCCGGTGGGTCCTTCATGGCAAGCTTTGAGGATCTCAAGAGCTTCTTGCCCATGCATACACCGTCGAATGATTTGATCGGCACAAGTATGAAAAAGATAAGGATCATCCTAGAAATAATGTTTAACGTCCTTGAAAAATTTCCTCTTTTGTTGAGTTGACATTCCTTTGAGATATAAAATTCCCTGCAATGGTAATTTGCATAGTCCGCCAACCATGGGGTATTTTCACTAGAAATACTCCAGAGTTTCTAAGGAAATGTTCATTTATGTCTTTGTTTTCTAACACATCTTAATAAGGATTCTTCCTAAGTATAGAAAATGATGCCGCAAGGTTCTCTATTTCTTTTTTTTATCACGGATGGTGATGTCAAATTCTTGTATGGAGATGATACCACCTGAGCAACCCAGCTTATGCGTCTTGTTTGTTCTAAGGTACTTTTATAAGCCGAAGTGGATCCATATAACACGATTCTTTTGGATAAGACAAGATTGGTCGGAAACTTTTTCAAGAGCATACACAACGGCATGCATTTTCCTTTCTGTGGTAGTGTATTGAATTTGAGCTTCAGTCTTTGTGTGCTAGCATAATGTACTAGTCTGAAAAATGCTATCTTCGTTGTCCCATGAACTGCTACAATCGCGAAATCACTTGCAGCAACATGAGTTTCGAATGGTAGTTCTAAATCGGGGACAACAACTAAGATAGGAGCTTCGGTTACTTCTTTTTAAGAGTCTGAAAAGCATCAATAAATCTTTAGAAACACAAACGGTGTTTCCTTATCAAGAAGGTGGTCATGGGTCTAGCTATTTAGATTGTAGTCTTGGATAAATCGGCCTGGTAAAAAAAGCTACAATGTCCTAACAAACTCCTACACCTTTAATGTAGTCGGTGATGGGGAAAGCTTATCGACCTTAATGACCAGCCTTTGAAATTTTTATTGTCCTAACACAATCCTTCTTTACACATAAAGTGTGGCACTTCTCCCAATTAGAATAATATTCGTGTATTCACATCCGTTTTTAGCATATTCTCTAAATTGGAGAGAGGCACGAATCGAAACTTTCCCCAAAAACAAGAAATTTCCATAACACTTCATGGTCTTTTTGATATATCATGGATTTGGCCATCATACACGTTGAAAAGTCTTCCGGGAGCATTAGCACATACCAAATGGCATGCGTCGGTTCTGCGAAGTTCCATACGGGCATGTGAAAGTAGTTTTCTCCTGGTCTTGGGGATTATTGGTATTTGGAAGTATCCTAAAAATCCGTCTAGAAAACAATAGACTCATTCCCAGCTAATCTTTTGATCATCTGATCCATAAACGGTAATGGAAAATGATCTTTTCGAGTCGCTTCATTTAATTTCCTATAGTCAATACAAACTCTCCATCCGGTAACCTAAAACGTGTGAGATCTTAGCGCTATGCGCTCTCGCGCACGCTATTCATTACAACGACGGTATTCCACCCTTTTTGGAACACGATGCAATGGACTAACCCATGGGCGTGTCAGAAGATTCGGGTAAATCATTCCTCCGGCATCAGAAGTTTTAGGACCTCTTTTTTGATTACCTCTTGAATTTTTGGGTTTAAACCGTCTTTGATCTCTGACCGTAGGATTGTAATCATCTTCTTCCAAGATTTTGTGGGTACAAAAAACGAGGGTCGCATTACCTTGATGTCGGTGATTTTCCAAGCAAATGGCCCTTTTGTAAGTTTGAGCACTTTTAAAGGCATATTTTTCATCATTTTTTTAAATCTTTTGCAATAATAACTGGTAACTTATCATTTCCTTCCAAGAAAGCATATTCTAAGTGAGACGGCAAATCTTTTAACTCTAATTCCGGAGGCTCTTCAATTGAAGATTTTGCCTCGGTCACTTCACTTTGTTTAAGGTCCATCGGAGAGATGTTGAAACGGGTAGTATTTAATAATTTTTCAATCAAACAAATTCTTCCCCGGATTGCAATTGGCATAATGCAATTTCCTAGTAAATTCTGAATCATCCTTAAGAAAGCTTCAAAGTCTTCCAAATAGGATTCGGAAGTTAATGGCTCAGACGTCGGTGGTGGGATTGCACCCAGAAGGTATTAGGTAATTTCCTAGCAATTCGGGTGCCTACTCCTCACAAACTGCATCAATTGATGTCAATTCGGTTTACCGATTTGTCATTCATAGAGGATATCTCGTTGGTTTGATCTAGATTAAAAGTTTGACAGGCTTCGCGATCAACCCGAAGGTTATTTCCCCTCCTATAAACATCTATTAAACGCACGACGGAGGTCCTCAAAATGGATCTCCCAAGTATGAGTTGCACTCTTGGATCAGCTTCGAAATCGACAACTCAACTCAAAGTCGGTAGGAAAATGGAAATTCACAACTTTGACAAAAAACTTCTTCGCGCTGAGTACCTTTAGGTAAGTAATTGATCCGTACTGCTAAACTTAAAGTCATCCGAGTTGGTGTAAGTTCAGGTAGAGAAAGCTTTTTCCAAAAGAAAGAGGCATAAGATTTATGCTCGCACCAAGATCGGCCATTCCAAGGCGTTAGCCTACCTGTCATTCCTGGGGATATTTAACATGGAATAAGAAACTTGCCGGGATCTCCAAGCTTTTCGGGAAGCTTTTTGAGAAGCATCGCCGAGCAATTCTCGTTCAATGGAATCTTAGCTAACTCAAGCAACTTTTCCTTATTCATGAGCAAACTCTTAATCGTAGGAGCAAATCTTGGCATCAAAAGTAAAGCATCTGCGAAACTAATGTCGAAGCGCAAATCTTGAAAGATTTGGAAGATCTTCTCCATTTGATTCGAAGCTTTGTCACGGGACTTTTGATCATCACGTCGTGAAGGGTATGGGATATTTGGCTTAGGTAAACTCTTCGGAATATCGGATTCCGGAATGGGAATGGTTTTAGGTAAAGTCGTCAGAACATCGGGTTCCGGAATAGAAATGGGGATAACCGGAGGTGGGATTTGAGCGGTACTTCCTTGGAAATTTGTTTGCTCTTTATCCGTTGTTTCCTCGGTTTCTCGTTCCACTACCTTTTTAGGAGAAGGATTAGTAGGAATCGAGGGTCCCTCATAAGCAACACCACTTCGAGTAGTGATTGCTTTCATCTCACCCTTCGGATTTGGAATGGTGTTACTCGGAAGAGTACCCGAAGTTGAGGCTTGGTTTTTGAATCAATCCTTCAAATCTTGTTCTTACAAAAGTTTTTTTGAAAAAGTGGTCTTTGTTGATTCATCATGACGGAAATCTGTTGAGATTTTACGTATGCCGGAATTTCATTCATTAAGCGTCTCCTTTCACGAGTTGATTGACTTTGCAGGTTTCTTAACATCCTGATCATTAGCGCCTCTTGTATCTTTAAAAGTCATTTGAAATCTCTGTTGAAACTTGATTATTAGGCACTGAAAAGATAGATTTTTGAAAATCCTTGGTTTTGAAAAATTTGGAGCTGTTTATTTGATTTGAAAACCTTGATTTCCATGAAAATTATTCCCTCGATTAAAGTTATTTCCTTGAACATGAATATGATTAAACCTATTTTGACCATTATTTTGCACCGGAGCAAAACCTGGTGGTGCCATTTGATTACTAACTCGGGTTTGGAGGGTTTGCTTCGATTGTAAGTACACGTTTTTTTTTGTAGAACAAACACTTGCCCTGATTGTTGTCGGTGCGGAACAATCTATACCAAGAATTGTGCACCACCACATGTAATCTCATGAGTATTCCTCACATCGCTCTTTAACCAGAGCTGGAGTGACTAATTTTTACAAAACAACTTGACTAAGGTCGAAAGTTGATCGCGAAGCTTATCAATTCTCTCATCCGTTTTACTAGAAGTAGCATTAATCCTAGAAGCATTTGGTTTGTTTCATGAATAACATACTTTTGATTTGTTCTCAATTATGTTTAAAGCCTCTCTAGTCGTTTTACTCAAAATATTTCCACCGCAGCGGTTTAAGGAGTCTTGTTCATTGTAGTTTAAACCTCTCGCGCGCTAAAAAGGTATCAACTTGAGTTAAAGCATCCGTAAATCCCATGATGGGGGCTATGCTCTTAGCAACTCCTTAAATCTGTTCCCAAGCTTCACTAAAGTTTCTTCGAATTTTTTGTGTAAAACGAGCGAAATTTCCATTCTTTAGTGAGTGGTTTTTGAAGGATGGGAAAAATTGGTTGAACGAACCTTGGTAACGAGATCTCTCCCTTGGATCAAGATTGAATTTGGGTGTTTCTTTCTCGTACCTGAGTTTTAGCGCGCCTCCTCGAGCAGAATAAGGAAACATCATAAAGCTTTAATTCACATCGTTAGGCACATTCCTAAATCGTAAAGTCGAGGTAATCCTTTTGAAACTATTAATATGAGCATGAGGATTATCGTTTTCACGACCGTAAAACGGGTTAGCTTGAACCAACTGAAGCAAATTTGTCTTAATCTCAAAATGATCGGCATTGATTTCTGGTTAAACAATTAGCTTCTACGTACCTTTCCGTTGGGGCTCGGAGAGTAGCTCCTCCATGTGTACTGTTCTGCAATAGGGCCAACTATAGTTCGAATCTCGGGTTCGACTATGTGAGAGAACGTTGTCTCTCCGGCGTCTTGGATTTGTGGACGTTTGAATTAGGTTATTTTAGAACGTCGCTCGAGCGCGCGCATGCACTATTGAAAGAAGAAATGAAATAAGTAAATATATATTTGTTTATAGATATGTATAGATTTAGATTTTTATAATATAATTATATTATATATTGATCATTATTTATATAGTTTTATATTTATTATATATTTATTCTTTATATATATATATATATGTATAGATTTTCTTAAGTTTTTTCACAAATCTAATTTTAACGGACAACGAGAAAGACAACTTGAACCAAATAATCAAACTTACTTCACGGTAGCTCTTAAAAATTTGACTTTTTCAAGGTGAGCCGTATTTCGTAAGTGACACAAATGGTATGTTTTTAAATCTAAATTCGCAAGGTTGGGAATTATTATGATTTACCTTCAATTGATGGTATTATATGTTGGTGTTCTTTTACCAACTTTGGTTATTTTTTAATTGAACAGAAGATTAATAATTGTATTTTTATTTTTAAATCTTCCAATTATCTAAAAAGATTTAAGAAATATATTTTTTTACTTTTTATTTTTCTATATATTTTTTGTGATTTTCTGAAAAAACGTACTTTCGAAAATGAAAGGTTATCTAGAACACGCATCAACAAACTTCAAACGACAGAATCTTAATCACAAATCCCCCGGTAACGCCCACGGCGTGCGTCGGGAGGTAGCGGCGCCCAAAAATTGATTCGTCAATTGTTACACACGTAAAATAATTAATATATATTAATACTATGGGAAAATTACATTAACCCTTGAGGACAAAGATTAAAAGTAAAGTCTTTAAAATATTTTAATATAATATAATACGTATATTAACCGAAAAGTATGATTTCCCGAGTCGTTTCCCCAAAGTTTGTGAAATTGAAACCTCGCTCGTTTGTTTGACAATGATTTGCATGGGAACAAATTGTTGATTTGGATTATCATACTTTTAAAACTCAATTAACAATTAATAAGCTCTATTATTAAGCATGAAAAAACAAACAACAAGATTAAACTTTTAACTAAAACGCAAAAACGGGATCCTTAAACGGAAGCTACAAACCCTAAATTTTAACATTCAAACCTATAAATTGAGTTTTTTTTCTTTTTAAATGGACTTAAATGACACCTTAAAAAGTAGTTTAAAGAAACTAGAGCAAAAAACGGAGTTTAAAAATGAATGTTAAAACACAAAAAAAAGAATAACAAGAACGAAGCCCCGTTCTTTAGAAAACGAAAAGTTTTGCATTTAAACTCTACGAAAGCAAATCTTTTTTCCTATGTACTTTAGGATTAAAAGAAATTATTCTAAAAATAGTTTATAGTTGTTTGATTATTTTTCATTTTTATGATTTTTTTAAAGTTTTTAAATGAAATAATGATTAAAAATATACGAAATTAACTCTAAAATTCAAGGAAAAATGACTGAAAATAGCTTTGAACTATCTAAATCCTAGGGAAAAAATAAGCCCGAAGTCACAGCTTTATAAAATAAGCCTTAAAATAAGCCTGTAACAGCTTATTTGCTTATTGGGCAAAATGTGTATAAAATATTAAATTGTGGTAAGTTATGGATGGATGTAGCTATGAAGCAAAACTGGTGAGGACCTGTGAGTTGAGTGTGGGTAAGGTCGTGAGGTTCAAGTTTCCTGAACATACACCTTTTATTGTATTTTTTTATTATTTTAAAAACTAAAAGCACAAAAATTGAAAAACACAATTTCTTCAGCTATTTTAAACAAAAACAAATATGTGAAAACTCAAAAATTAAGCTCTTAAAAAGCTTTTTAAGAATCTGATAACAGAAAGTGGGCTTTTGAGCACTTAAAAGCTTATTTTAACTAAAAGACTTGCACACAGCTTATATTAAGCTCTTTTTCAAAACCAAAAGCTGTTCTAGAATCCTTATAAAATGCAGAAGCTGAATCTAACAAGCTACTTAAGCTAAAAACACTACAAGACTTCTAAATCTAGGATTGAAAACAGCAAACTCAGGAATAAAACTCAAAAAGCTCAAAAAGACATTAAGCTAAAAAGTTCAATAAGCTATTTCAGATTCTAAGCTTTTGAACACTTAATTACCTACCTATAGGCTGTAAATCCTGAATCATAAAACAAGAACTTAAGCTAGGAAATTTCTAAGTAAGATGCTTAAGTACTTGTTACAATGTTTTTGGTTTTTTTTTTTTAGATTTTTTTTTTGAAAACGTTTGATAGCAAAATCAACCTAAAGAACTAGCTAGGAATGTTAAGACAAGTCTGTAATATAAATTTACCTAGTATCTATCTATTAAACCTGCTGAATGTAAATAAGTCTAATCCTATTAAGGCTGTTTAAATGCTAATGAAATAGACAGCAGTGGAAACTCTGTTACATGCTGATGCATATTGACAAAGCTGTTTTAAAACCAAGAATTCAGTTGTCCTTAAGGACAACTTGCATTAAACACTCTATTTTAGGTATGTGTTTTGAACACAATGCAACCACTATCCAGGTTTAAGAAGATTGATTATGATTTTAGGCAACAAGAAAAGTGAAAAAGGGTCCCTGCTGGTGGTGCTGAGACAGATACAATAAGCCACAAAGTAATTTTAAGATCAAACTAACTTAGCTAACCTATTCAAAATTCAATCAAATATGATCATCAAACTAACCAAAGTGCATTCACAAAATACCTTTGACTTTCAAGGAGCAGAAAATATCCTAGTTCCAACACACTACTTAATACTTGTCAGATTTTTATTAAACTTGCAGGCATCAAAATCCCATTTGACAGATTTAGATGAGCTTATTAATTTGAAATCTAATTAACAAGACCTAATTACCAGATGAAAACTAGCTTATAACTATCTTAATAAACATAAATCCACAACTGAATAGGCTAGAATCAAAGATCTACAACTATGATATCTATTTTTTTTTATGATTTTTAAGACAAATAAATGACAAGCTAAGATCTAGAATGCTAAAGCTAAAAACAGATTAAGAAACATGATTGATAAGCACAATTAGATAATAGTAAGAACAAATAAGCAACTAGATTAAGCAAATAAGCAGATCTACACTAATAAGCAATCATTAAGCTATATATTTAAGGACAAAGAAATTTAAATGAATACTTACTAGAAGCTTCAGCTAAACAGAAGCTAAAGGGCTCAAATGAGCTTATCAACAGCTCTGGCTTATCCTAAGATAAGCCAGTAAAATCCATGGGAGCTCTTCCATTGTAAGCTCCCCTTCCTTTAGCTTATGAGTCCAAGTATCAAAGGTATTAAGCTGATTTTAGGATTAAAGTAAGTTAAATGAACTAATTAGCTCTATCATAAGCTTAGAGACTCATGAGAGCTTATTGAGAGCTTATGAGTAAAGTAGTAATTGAAAACTAAATTGAGATTTTATTAATACTTAAAAGCTGATTACAATACTTGAGAAAAGACAGATTACACTAGCTTAAAAACTAAAAACAATTACATTTAAAAATAAAACTACATAAGCTAAATTTATAAGCTAAAAAATTACAAGAAAAGAAGATGCTCATGTGTGTGTGAGGGTGAGCTATTTATAGTGCTCATCTGAAGGTTCTAGGCTTTTGCTTGCATCCCACGCTCCTCTCAATCACAACCGTACAAACTTTCAATCATTGGAGAGTAATTCTCAACCCTTGGATCACATTCTTTCTCACACGGATTGCCAACGTGGCAATCCGTGATTGAGACGTCTGTGCTTCTTTAGAGAGTGATTATAGTGTAAAAACCCACATTTCCTTATGCTTCCTTTGTATCCACGTGGCATTCTTGCTTGTCTTGACCAATGAGGATGCTTGAAATGACTTTTAAAACACTGCCATCATGTACTAGAGCTCTTGAATTGTCCATCTTACCCTTCAATTAACAAAAGCCCTTTGTTTTTACTAGTGGTGAATAGTGGGAGAGATGATGAATAGTGATGTGTTCTTGGCGCCTTTTTTTCATTTTAACTGAATTGGGTAAACGGGTGGGATGAGTTTGGGTATATGGCAATATTGGCCCTTGTCTTTGTTAGGTGAAAGTCTAAGTATTAAATAACTTTCAATCTTGGCAGAATTGGCCCCTGGACTTATATAAAAGAGTTATGGGCTTAGGTTTTGGGCCGGGTAAGGATAAATGGAAAGGTAAAAGCTCATTTAGCTTTTAGGGACCATTTGTGTAATTTTGGAAACTTGAGGGATTAGTATTGTAACTTTAGGGTTTTTTGTCTTTAGTGAGTTGACCAAGGGTTGACTTTTTGACTATGGCCTTGACTTTTTGTCCTATTTGTAGAAAGCTTCCGGCTCTTGTACACTCTTCCGTTCTCGTGTTCGTGGTTGCCCGTTTTTGATCGTTTTCATGTGATTTTTGCTATATCCGTACCTGCACACACAAAACATAAAAACAAGCATTTCTTTGCCATTTTTAGTATGTTTTTGGGCTTAGTTGGGCCTTTTTAGGTATAAACGGATATGTGTTTTCACACATATCAAAATTCCCCAAACTAAACGATTGCGTGTCCTCACGTAATATTATATGCTTTATAACCAAATACCTCGAAACTTCCCCAAACTAAACCTTTGAAAAGTAGCACATATCAAATAAGCACAAAAATTTACTATTATGTAATATAATATAATATAATATAATATTATATTAAACGAAACTTCCCCGGCAACGGCGCCAAAAATTTGATACGTCTTTGATATATATAATATTATGTAATACTATGGAAAATTTACCAAATTACCCTTGAGGACAAAGGTGAAAAGGAAATTCTTCAAAATATATATAATATAATATAATACGTATCTTAACCGGGAAGTATGATTCCCCGGGTCATTTTCCCCAACGA
>BQNB010122123.1:0-20339 GCA_026074375.1 Tanacetum coccineum
GTAAGGATCTATGTCCAAAAACTAATGAAGAACTAGACAAAATGAATCGAGTCCCATATGCTTCGGCTATATGATCAATCATGTATGCGATGACGTGTATAAGGCCTGATGTCTCCTTTGCTGTGAGCATGGTGAGTCGACATCAACAGAATCCTAGCGAAGGGCATTGGACAACTGTAAAGAATATTCTTAAGTATTTAAGAAATACCAAAGACAGGTTTTTAGTTTATGGTAGAGAAAAAGAACTCAGAGTGACTGGTTATTGTGATACAAGTTGGCAAACAGATAAAGATGATAGTCATTTACAGTTTGGTTGGGTATTCTTGTTAAATAGGGGAGCGGTGACATGGAAAAGTTCAAAGCAAGATACAGTGGTAGACTCCACATGCGAGTCTGAGTATATTGCAGCTTGTGAGGCTTTAAATGAAGCTATTTGGATTAAAAGATAAAATAAAGTTTTAGTTGTTAGTCGAAATTTGAAACATTATAAGCAATGATTGATATTGTAATGGATTTGGTGATTAAGTAATGGAGATTTGTTTATTTGCATGTGTGGTACCATTTACTATTGATTGCCATTGTGTTTCATTTTTGCATGTTTAGAATTCACTTCCTGAGTACTTAGTTTACTCAAACATCCTCAGTCGTTCATACTATAGGAAGTAAGTATTGATTTAAGACTGTCATGGAGTGTTAGTAGATTGTCTATAATGATTAGACATAGCATAGAGAATGCTGCAACACTCATGAGTACTTAATGGGAATTAAGTATAGGAGAAACCCATACTTAGAGAGATTACTTCATGGATTAATATCACGAGTAATTCTAAGATGATAATATCTTCTATTATTAAAATGGAGATACATCGAGTTTTAGTTTTTCAAGTCTGTTATACTTTAGTTTGTTCAAACGCTGCTTGTAAATGCCAGTTATAAAGGATATGCTAGGTATGACATGATGAGTTGACTAGTTCTATGTATTCAAAGTTTATTTATTCCTTTTTCCTAAATGGGAAAGCGTTATCCATTGGCCCCTCGATGATTAAATGTTGACTTAAATGTGTTAGGCCTGGCCGAGACTAAATTGATGTGTTCAATTTAGTAGTCTTATATAGTCAAATAATTACAAATCGAGAAACATAATGTTGAACCTAGAGATTGATTAAAATCCATATCTTAGGTTCATACGATATTAGTAGATTAAAGGAATAGTTGATCACTTATCTAAGGGTTGTCTCTAAAATATGATTTAGTGTTCAGCAGTTGCGTTGGATGGCACTCTCTTCTTAGTTGATCATGATATACTTAGACCAATTATAGTTGATGACTTATCCAAGTGGGAGACTGTTGGATTTAGTGTCTAAGTTTATAACTAATTGGTAAGACTGTCGTCAAAAGTAGAGTCTTTTTTGGGTTACCCTCAGTGAACCATTAAGAGAAATAATAAAGGAGAGATAATATTAATTAGAATTAATATTATATATATAATTAATTGGTTTATTAATTTATTAATAGTTGGTAAATTAATTAGAAGCTAATTATAAAGAAGCATGTGCAGAATACGAACAAATACAAAGTGTATTGAGTTGAACAGGTCAGAAAGACCCAAATGGGGCCCAAGGGACGTTTTTGGGGTATCCTACATCCCCCCAAAGAGGCATCCCAACCCCTCCCTCTCAATATAAATAGAGAGGCATGTCAAGGCTTTATTTGCTCATTCTCTCTTTCTCATTCCTACTCCTTGTAAGAGTCTTTCGTGTAACGGGACCTTAGGAGTTCGAATTCTTTTCTCTTTGGTTCGTAGGTGTGAGCTATTAGAGGTACTCTCATTTGGGTACTTGCCTCCAAGTTTGACCAAGGTGGTCTACGTGTGAGAAATCCGATTTTCTTAAAGGTTAGTATTTTTCTTATTTATTTATTTATTTCTTTTAAGTTGTTTTTATTATTAGGTTGAGATCCTTTAAGGTTTAGTTCCCTTCTTGCCCTAGATTAATTGTCATTTTCGCTACGTGTTAATCTAATTAGGGTATAGAAAACCCATCAGGTGGTGGGGAATTTGGTGCGGAAGTGGTTGTTGGTGGATAGTTTCGAGAGAGATGGAGTGGTGGATTAGGTCGTGTGAGGAAGAATTCAATCTAATTTAGATCTTCTCTCAACGATTGAAATTGGTTGCAGTTGTAAAGACAACAAGGGCAATAGGCACCATGAAAGTTAACGTGGTCCAAAAGGAGAAAATGGGGCATGGGTGGTATTGGTGGTATTGTTGTTGGTGGTGGGATCATGGTTGGATTTTGGAGATGCATTTCTATGAGATTAGAAAGATCATGGAGGTGATTAATTTCTTAAGCAATAAACATCTAGTATAGTTTGGTGATTGAGATTGTGGAGGTAGAGATTGGTTGTCATTTTGGGTTGCTCCCATAACTACTTCAAGGTAGGGTCAATGGGTTGTGTAAAATGAGAAGGAGGTGAGGGTTTTTGTGATGGTGCTTTAGGAGATGCATATTTTAGTAGGTTCATTTGGTGGAGATGGTGCCTTTGGCTTAGGCATGGGTGTAGGTGTCTCAACTTCATCCTCATGTTGTGAAGGACAAATGTTTAAGGATTTCCTCCATATTGGTCTTACAAAGATTTTGGGTTTCTTGGATAATTTGGAAGAGGGATTTTGAGAAGATGACATGAGAAGTGAAGATTGAAGATGATGAAAAGGATGGCGTGATGAGGTATAAAGAGGATAAGGGCTTTTTATAGTGGAGGAGGTGAAGTATTTAAAGTATGGGTGAGTGTTAAAATTCATAAATCCAAAGAATATTTATGAATTTTAGGTAATGGTAGCTGGAATTAGGATAAAGGTGGTCAAAAGCAAAAAAAGGAAACAGTAAGAATGCTGTCTACAGGTGCTGGTCCCATATTGTGGGTGGCGCTCCCCGATTGATATGGGACCACCCCTTATAGATAAGGGACTGCCACCTGGTGGACGACCAGGTTTCCTAGTTTTTGTTGTTGGCTATTTTCTACAGGAAAGGTGGTGATTTGAGTGGCTATTTTGCAGCAAATCCTATGTCTTAAGGCTCACACAAATCAAACTATCTAGCTAAAATATAAGAATTATAGTCTAAGCATGCAAGTGATAATTTAGAGGAGGATATTATCAAGAAGTAAGCATGCATGTGTGTATACTAATGAGCAAGCAATAAGCATGATATTAATAAGCATGCAAGTACTAAGTCACATAGTTAAGCACAAACCATGATATCATTTAGTGTTAACATTTATCTGATAAGTTAATAGGTCCTAATAAATAGTCATGTTACAATAGGTCCTCATGTAACTCTACCAATTATTTTAATCATGATGATTGATGTGTTTTAAAAGCTTTAAATTTATAAGACTATAATTACCAATTATTAAATGGAAACACACGGGTAAAAGTATAACCCACGTATGTAGTATAATATTTTAGGTAAGACCAGGTCATCCATAGGGATTTGATTATGTTCATATAATCACAAGTTTTAAGACAAATCTTAAAGACTTTTTCAGATGAGATATGATTGATGATGATCTCAATAATAAAGGAGAATGACTACTTGAATAGTTTCATATAATTTATAAGCAGTAGTAATGATTACGATCTTCGATTTTAGGACTTGACTTATAAAAAGTTTTTTCGTCAAAAAATGTTTTCACAAATTAACTTGTTTTAACTTAAGACTTATATTAGTTAACTTAATCAGATGTGTCACGCAAATAATCAAGTTACTGTTATGTCAAATCTATTTTGTTTATCAAATAACGTAAGCGGATTTCTCCAACCAAATGATAAAGACCATAGACAGATCTTTAAAACAATATAGCACACAACGGGTCTTTCTACCTATACCCATATGTGTATACAAACAAAGTTGATTAACAAAGTTGACAAGATAAGACACAATAGGATTTCAACACAAGCTTAAGATTAATAAGATCGTAAAAATATCAAACACTTATTTATTATATTAACATCACCGAGTAGACATAAAAAACTTAGCCACTCATGGCTATAGAGTTTATAACAAAGTAAACTAAAAACAAGAAACATACGATAATCAAATTAGAGATGGATTGAACTCAACTCGTTTACAAGTACCGAATCGTACTAAACCCTTCTTTAACTAAATACTATAATGTTGTTCTTCGTCTTCGCCGGAATTTTGTGCTAAAAAACCAGAGATTGAGAGAGAATTGTGAGTGATTGATATGACGAGGAATGATATATTAGGCTTGATTTTCGTCTTTATTTATAGGCCGTGAGATAGCAAAAGTGCGGCGCATATTCTAAAATGTGCGGCGTACTTGGCTTAAGTCGATGGAATTATCATTAATGCTGAAGAGAAGTGCGGCGCACAATCTGGGAAAACCGGCGCACTTCGTGTCTTTAATGGCTTCATTGAATTCGATGGTAAGTGCAGCGCACACATAAGATTGTGCGGCGTACTTTCTTGCGATATTTGCTTTTATCATTTCTTTTCTTCTAACTTGTCTTCCAAAGAGCATAAACACTTGCATCTTGATCATTTTGAGCACGGGATGTCTTTAAGTGAACCTGCACATATTTCATGCTATTAAGTACCAAAAGTTCATGAGAAATAATGAAATATATACAAAAAATGCTGCCGAAAACATGTATAATTAAGGCGTTATCAAATCCCTCCACACTTAGCTATTGCTTGCCCTCAAGCAATCAAAGCAAGAAAATAAGATCATTTATCGTGGACGTGGATAAATTATTTTTTGTAAAAGAGTTTACTGGTTTTATAACCTTTCAGGCATAGACATATAACTAAGCACCTCGCATAGGAAATGTGTTTATTTTTAGATTTACTCAAGTCACTCATATATGGTTTATATTTGTGAAGTCACTCAATTTGCACAGACATAATCTAGATAGCTACCATAGGCTTATACAAGACACATAAACATGCCTGTTGCGGCGTGAGCACCTAGACAAAATATCAAAGAGGTAAAACGTGATAATGATGTGGGTGAGTATGATACATAATTTCATGTGCTAAGCCAGAGCCTTATACCAATTTCATAATTTGAACTTTATTTTTTCTGATTTTTTTACCAAATACTTAACTTATAGCTGGAATAGAACTGAGATATTGAGCACATAGATCTTGAGATACTTGGAGTATTTTAGCACTGATAGTGAGTGCTACAAATACAGGAGATACATTGGGATTTATTTTACCTCTTATCATACGATATTGCCTATAAATTAACCTCATTGCGGTCTAGTAAATGATGATCAAGCGCAAGTTCTGAAGCTATTAAATTATCGGCACTCTTATAAAATGTGCAAAAAATATGCATCAAAGGCTAGAATATACCTCACAGTTTAGTGGACTGAATTTTGTGAGGTCTTTTTCGTTTTTATGAGGTTAACTTCTTTTTTTGTTGGGATGCTAATTTCCTCTGGCGGGATGGCCTCCGTTCCATAAGTAAGGCTGAACAGGGTTTCCTCGTTACTTCCTTTTGATCTCGTTCTATGGGCCTAAAGGACTTGAGGGAGATCATCCACCCAACCTTGTTGTGTCGTTGTGAGTCTTTTCTATATTGATTTTTCCCATTTCAGTCAATTTGTTCCCCTGTGGGCAGTATATAGAAGTGAGCGCTTGCTTGATTTTGAGCCTTTCGTAGAGTTACGGGAATGCTCTTTCTTCGAACTGTTTCCTGTTGTCTGATACTATCATTTGGGGTGTTCCCAAATGGCATATGACGTGCTCCCATATGAATCTCTCTACATGCTTCCTTGTGACGCTTGCTAAAGGTTTTGCTTCCACCCAATTGGTGAAGTAGTCTATTGCCATTATCAAGAATTTCACCTTTCCAGGAGCTTCCGGCAAAGGGCTTACTATGTGGATGCCCCATTGTAACAAAGGGCCACATCATCGTGACTGAAGTCATGTCCTGTTTAGGTAACTTGGAGGTTGGGGAGTGAATTTTGCATGTGTCACAGTTTTGAATGATTTCTGTTGCATCCTTATGCATAGATGGCCAATAGTATCCCAATGTTGTTACCTTTGCTACTATGGATATTGGCCTGGTGTGTAATCCACAAGATCATTCGTGGATTTCCTTGATCACACTTCCTGCCTTCTTGGGGCCTACGCACCTCAACCATGGGGTAAGGAAGGATCTTTTGTACAAGATTTTGTCGATGATCCGATAGTTCTGAGCCTTTATTCTAATCTTCCTTGCTATTTTCTTGTCAGCTGGTAAGATGCCACTGATGAGGTATTCTACTATTGGTGTCATCTAACTGTTTTCTTCTTTGGTGGCTACTTCTGCTACTTGCTTTTTGTAAATTGATTTGTTTGCCAACTTTTCAACTAGTACTTTCTTTGGCAAGTGCTTGAATTTTAACGATGCTAACTTGCTCAATGCATCTGCTTTCTTATTTTGATTTCTTCTAATGTATTGGACTTTAAAGCGTCAAAAGCTCTTTAGTAGTTCCTTTGTTATTTGTAGATATTGTTTTATGTGGTGGTGTTTTGCTTCGTAGGATCCATTGACTTGGTTGGCTACAAGTTGTGAGTCTACGAATACTGTGATCTCTTCTATTTTCATTTCTTTTGCGATTCGAAGGCCTGGTTTGACAACTTCGTATTCCGCTTCATTGTTGGTTACTGTGAATTCAAACTTTAGAGCGTAAGTAAATTCCATGCCCTTCGGGCTGACTATCATTAACCCAGCCCAGGAGCCGTTATCACTCGAAGCTCCGTCAGTATATATCCTCCACCCTGTGTTTTTCCCTTTTTCTTCTTGGTTTTGAAAGTCTGTTTCATCATCCTCTTCTTGAGTGTCTGCCAAGAAATTTGCAAGGAATTATGCTTTGATTGTGTTTCTGGGCTTGTACTCGATCTCGTGTTCTCCGAGCTCTATGGCCCATCTAACTATCCTCCCTGATTTTTTAGGTTTCAATAATAAGAGTCTTATAGGCTTGTTTGTCAAGACTGTTATTTTATGTGCTTGAAAGTGTCTTTTGAGTCTTCTTGCTACGTGGATTAAGGTGAATACTAGTTTTTCCATGATTGGGTAATTTAGCTTGGCTCCCTGTAGCACTTTACTTACGAAGTATATAGGCCTTTGATATTTTCCTCTTTTTGCCATTAAAACTGCACTTACGCATTCTCTTGAGGCTGCTAAGTATACGATCAGGCTTTCTCTGGCTTTTGGTGCTACAAGAGTGAGGAGTTTCTTGATGTACCTCTTCATTTCTTCGAAGGATTTTTCAGCTTCTCTTGTCCACGTAAAACCTTTTTTTGGAGGCATCCTTTTAGCGTTTTGAAGAAAGGTAGAGATTTTTTTGCACTCTTGGATAGGAACCTGTTGAGGGCTGCGAGTTTTTCATTTAGGCTTTGTACCTCTTTAATGGTTTTTGGTCGTTCGAGGCTTGTTAATGCTTGGATCTTTACTGGATTAGCTTTGATGCCTTGTTTTGATACTATGTGTCTTAGGAATTATCCTTCTTCCATTCCGAAAGAGCAATTCTTAGGATTTAACTTCATGTTTATCTTCCGTAATCTTTCAAAGGTTTCTTGTATGTCCGCTAGCATATCTTCCTCATCCATGCTTTTTATCACCAGTCGTATATGTAGGCTTCTATATTTCTTCCAATCTATCTTTCTAAGACTTTATCTGCTAACCTTTGGTATGTTGCTCCTGCGTTTTTTAGTCCGAAAGGCATCTTCTTGTAGCAGTATACCTCTTTTGGAGCGTGGAAAGCTGTCTTGTGCTTGTCTTCTTTTGCCATTTGTATTTGGTGGTAACCCTTGTATGCGACTAGGAAACATTTGAGTTTGAAGTCGGAGAGTGAGTCTACCTTCTAGTCTATTTCCGGTAGTGAGTAGCAATACTTTGGACATGCTTTGTTGATGTCAATTAAATCGACACACATTCTCCAGGTTCCATTTGTCTTTTTAACCACGACAGTGTTGGCTACCCAAGTTTGTTATCTTGTTTCTCGAATGATTCCAGCTTTTCTCAACTCTTCCACTTCCTTAGATGTTGCGGCGCATCGTTCGGGGGCCATCCCTATCTTCTTTTGTTGCACATGTGTGATTTTCTTATCTTCTGTGATGAAGATCTCATTTCCTATCATGTGCAACCTAGGGATTCCTGTCATATCAGAGTATTCCCATACGAATATATCTCCGTTATCCCTGAGTAGCTTTACTAACTTTTGTTTGAACTGTGTTGGGAGCTGTCTTCCGATTGTCACGATTTGTTTAGGGTATTTCTGGTTAACTACCACTTTTTCCTCCGGGTTTACACACCCAGAGACCATGATCGAAGCTTCGGGGAATGATTCGTTTAGCCTTTTTATTTGTTTACATCTTCTTATGTCTTGGTACTCTGACATGATAACTCTGGGCCCTATTTCTGACTGATACAACACTGCAGAGTGCATTATGGAGGGTATCATTCCTAACTCTACGATAGCAGTTCTTTTGAAGAGCATGTTTTGAGGGGAGTCGGATCGTATTATCAAGAGGTGATCTGCTCGTAACTATGATGTGGGGCTTCTCCTATGGTTATCTGAAGACTAATTTCTCCTAAGGGGATAACTTGTTCATCGGAGAATCTTGACAATGTTGTGTGTATATCCTTCCTCCTTTCCCTGACTTCCTTCCTGAGCTTTAAAAAATAATGCTCGTATATGATATTGCAAGAGGCTCCTCCGTCCAATAGGACTCTTCCTACTTTCCTTCTATAGACTTGTACACTTATGAGGATAGGGTCTACGGATGGAGCCCTGCTTAGAATCAGAGAAAATATCATTTCTTCCACACTCAAGATTTTCGAAGGCTCTTTCCTTTGTAAGGGACTATTAATTACCCTAATCATGAGAATCGGCTCCTATTTTCCATCCACGTCCGGCTTTGTTTTTACGGCGGGAGCCGCCCATTCTCTGAGCTGATTGTCTGCTTGCTTAGCCCTTCCTATTCTGATTCCATTTATCAAGTGGGCCAACTTTTCTGACTTGACAGCTTCTTCTATCTGGTTTTTTAGTTCTCTGCAAGCATTGGTGTCGTGGCCATAATCTTGGTGGATTTCACAGTACTTAGATGTATATGTAGCCTTAGACAACATTTTGGGAGGGTTCGTGAATGTTTTTCCTATTTTCTTAGTGTCTAGGATTTCCTTGGGGCTCTTTGTGAGGTTTTGCAAGATCTCTGGGTTAGGCTCCTTATAGGGGCTGAACCTGTCTCGCCTCTCTCTGTTCTTTTTTCTGAAACCTTCCTACGGTCTCCCCTTCTAAGCTTTGTCTCCCGTGCTGCTATCTATAAAAGTGACCAGTCTGCCTTCTGAGGTTGTCTCTTCTGCTTACAACCAAGAGTATACTTTTTCCATAAGTCCATCGTAGCTTTCGGGAAGCTCTGTGGATATGAACTTTACCAAATAATTTATTTTGACTCCATGCACAAAACCTGCTATCCTCTGGTCGTCGTTGAGTCTAGTGATCTGGGCCGTTTTGTCTACGTATCGAGTTATAAAAGTTCGAACAGTCTCGCCCTCTTTCCTTTTTATTCCGTTGATTTCTAGGTGAGTTTTGGTATGTTTCTTCTGTTGTTTGAAGTGTGTCCGAAACCTTTTCTTTAGGTCTTCATAGTTTACAACTACTCCCCTTGGGAGGCTATTCCACTAGACTTTTGCGGCATCTTTTAATATGTAAACGAACATGTGGCATGTAACTGGCATCGCCAACTTCTCCATCCTTATTGCCCCTTTAAAAAATTATATGAAGTTATCCGGATCTCCCTTTCCATCGTAGTATCCCACGTGCGGTGGAACCTTCAATCCGTCCGGGAATTGGAATTCTTCGATCCACCTTGTTAGTGGTGAAGGGTCGTCAACGTCGTTCTTATATCCTCCTCTCGAGTGTCTAACCATGGTGGATTTTGTCTATAATTTGCCCTACGGGGTATGTCATTCCTGGGGGGTACATTTGGTTAGGAGCATAGAGGTTGTTTTGGGGATATGCACCATTAGGAGGATACACATTGTTCGGAGGATACAAGTTATTTGACGGGTATACGTCATTCGAATGATATATTTTATTTGGTGGATGTGGGTTGCCTGGAGGGTACATGTTGTTTGGAGGGTAAACGTTGTTTGAAGGATATATGTAATTTGGTGGATGTGTGTTTCCTGGAGGGTATATGTTGTTTGGAGGGTAAATGTTGTTTGGAGGGTAAATGTTGTTCGGAGGGTATATGTTATTCGAAAGTTTCATATTGCTTGAAGGGTACATGTTGTTTGGAGGATATAGGTTATTAGGAGGATATACGTGGTTTGGAGGATACATGTTGTTTCCCATAGGATTTGCCTCTCCATGGCGACCATCAGCACTTCCTCCCGCCGCGTAGAGTTGTTGGCTAGAGTGATGAGCTTTGTGCATGGGGTTTCTATGAGCGGTTGAAGCTTCTCTTGGTAACATGGTTCTCCTCCTCCTCTTCGTTTCTCGTAGGTGAGCAGCTAACAATGGGGGAATGCCTTCCATGGCTTGTCTCTCCGTCCCCCTAGGAGTATGCAGCCGGAACCCGGGTGGTGCCTCCATCTCCCTCTCCTCGTCAACATCTTCACTTGATTAGTTCAAACGTATTGCCATACCGTGCAACCATAGTTCTTTCATTCTTCTTCGCATGAGGGGTTCCAGTTGTGAATAGTTTGCCATGACAAAGGCTTCATCGAATGTTTGCATGTCATGATGTACTGGTGTTACGAAGTGTGTTTGACTGCTTGGGGTGATGTTTGAGGTAGGATTTATGGGTGTGGTGAGTTGTGGTATTCCGTCAACCCCTCTCTTCTTCATCAAGAATCACTGCTACTGACGTCATGAGTGTTGGAGATCAAGGTGTGGTATCAATTTCCATTACCATGATATTATAAAAGTGGAAGTATCAATAAAAGTAGAGTAAAAAGTTATCCTAAAAATTAGTATTTTGCGGGTCCCACCAGGTTTGCCATTGATTATACATTGATTTGTACCTACTTGATTAGAGCCTGTTGTATGTAGAACAGACTTTAATACTTCAAAGCGTGGGAGTAAATCTGAAATAAGACAGAAAATAATCAATTGGGTTAGCATGGAGCGTAGGGGTGGACCCTACAAACCGGCTCCAGTGTGAGAATCAGAAATCATGGATAAGGTATGTGTTTTAGAGAGAGAAAGTGGTAGGTGTGTAAGAACATACATTAATTGTGTAAATGAGGCGTCTATATATAGGCAAACCCTAGGAATGTCCTAGACTTTGCTACGTGTCTGATTTTGGTTGGATGGAGCGGAGCATGATCTCGGCAGCCAATAGGAGGACGTCTGCCAAGGCTCCGAGATCATGTCCGTGCGGCGGTTATGCACGAGCGAGAATAAGTATGCCTACCTAATTGTACTCCCTAAACTACATCAACTAGCCACCTAACCAAGTAAGATTTACAAAAGATGAAAGCAACTCTTCAATTACATAAAATTCATAAACAATTACTTATGCTCAAAAGTCATCACTGCATGTACAAAAAACAATGAGAATAAAGACATAAGCAATTACATCCAACTCATCTGCCGCACCAGAAGGATTTTCATCATCTCTAGTTGTATCTTCTACAAAAGATAGTATGTAAGGACAAACATTTTTTCTAACATGTGCCCCAGGGGCACATGATAAGGTGGGGAAAGAAGGCTGTGTGTCACAGTTTGATTGGCTAGCATGTGATTGTGGGGCCTGATAATGATTATTAATAATGATTGCTGGCCAATAAGACTGTGACACGCAGCCTCTGTCCCCACCTTATCATGTGCTCTGGAGCACATGTTAGAAAAACCCCAATAGAAATACCTAATTAGTCAAATCAAAATACTGATTCACCGAAACAAAGTTATTCCGGTTTCTTCTCATTTCTTGTACCTTGTATACATGTCCATCAATTCATCTTTTAAAAGGTACATCATTTCACATGCATTTAAAAATAAAATTGTTCACACATAGGCAGCTAACTTGATTTGTACACTTTATAAACCCAAATTAGCCACTTGTAATATCATTTTCAACGCTAAACCGCACATTACACCTAACAAATCCCAGACCACGACAATGATAGTCCCATAGTTGAATTAATATACAAATATTTCCATATCTTAATTTCATTTCATTGTACTTTTGCACCAATGCAACACAAACATAATCAATGTCCCACGCATTAAGCAACTAAAGACAATCAAAATATTTATAAAACCTATCCAAAGTTGTAATTTGAAACTAATTAAAGTTTTTATTAACTTTTTACTTTCATATTTTTTACTACGCTTGGCACAATAAACTTTCTCAAAACATCTAAAAATGCATTCTCAAAATATGATTTATGTAATTAGGAAGCTTCAATTCTTCTCGAGAATTAACCAATTGTCAAAAAAACCATTTTTGACCTACCAACTATTGCATTACAAAATTTCTCACCCCTTTTGAATTTTCAAAAAGTAAAACCCATGAATGAAGATACAGTTATGTTCTTGTGAGAATTAAAGTCTCCTTTAACTCTTCCACATAACTTGACATTACTTATCTTATAACAATGTTTACTAAGTAGTAGTCATTAAGACTTTGATTCGTCGTAGACGTTTAGTTATAAAATTTATATTCCCAAGTAGATAGGATAAATACCTTAGGAAAGGTAAAAATCAAAACTCCCGGAGTGGTATCCTCGGCGAAGAATTAATTTGAAAATCAAGTCAAAAGTTTATTGTTTGATGCTTAGTTGTCATGTATTTTTGATTTTATACAAAATATATAAATAAAAGCGAGATAAGTCTATATACAAAAATAAATCTAAAGAGAATATTCTAAAATTATAAACTACGGGAAGAAGCAAAAGACAAGGATCTAATAAGAATATTAAGAGAATATGTTTGTTTAGAAACATGTGGTTAAAATATTATGATTAATAAAGAAGTTGTTTTGGTGATCAAAAACACATATAAGGGTTAATCTTTTTATACTTTCGTATATCAATTTTAACTATTATACTCGCACATTAAACCGATTAGTTGATAATCTAGATTAAGATATTGACTACTAGAGAATTTCTATTCTATCTAACGGCTTTTTCCCGTCAAATCGAATAAAAACAATCTAAGTAAACCGTAGGTTGGATGTCTCTTGTTAATGGCTTACTAGGCTAGTTTAGGCGTTTTGTAGTAACGGGTAGTATTTCGGATTTGATGCGAGTTTTACTCACCTTACTTTAAGTTAGGGTTCCCTTTCAAAAGTAAGGCGCCAAAATCGTCTAGGCGGACCGTCCGCGAAATTTTGGTCAAACCTCGCACAAATCCGCAAATACTATCCGATACCAAAAATGCCTAACCTAACATCTAGTTAATATACTAACCTAAACTAACAACTAATATCACCAACAACAATTTCCTAAAAATTCAATCACAATATTCTAACCACTATTCCTAAACAAACATATAAAAATCTACTCGCTAATAGCCATAACAACAATATCCGCAATAATATATAAAGCTACACTAACATCAATAATAAGCATAACGAAACTAAACATGGCAATAAATGAGATAAAATAGTAACTAACAAAATAATAAGATGGTAAGAATATAGAACCCGGAAATCGCTCGATATATTGCAAGAGTATCCTCTAACCACAACTATCTTTTAAAAACTAATTTTTAAAAAGTAAAGTTTAAATCTTTTTATCTAAAAACTATTTTAACACTTAAAGATTAAAGCTTTTTAACTAAAAACCATTTAAAACACTTAAAGATTAAAGCTTTTTAACTAAAAACTATTTAAAACACTTATAGATTAAAACTTTTTAACTAAAAACTACTTAAAACACTCAAAGATTAAAACTTTTTTAACTAAAAACTATTTAAAACACTTAAAGATTAAAACTTTTTAACTAAAAACTATTTAAAATTACAAGATCTATTTTAAAAACTAAATTTAGAGCTAAAAATTAAAACTTTATAAAAGCTTCATATTCTTAAAAAGATAAGATCTAAATAAAAATAAAAAGATAAGATTTTTATGAAGCAAAACTACTTTTTAACTATTTTAAAATCAAAATAAGCATTTAATAAGCTATGAATAATCTAATAAGCACTTATTATATAAGAAAAACAAAGAGAAAGGAGATGAGATGGTATAATAAAAGATGTAGAAATAATAAATACAAACACTTAGTTGCATAAAATAAATAACTTCATAAAATAAATCTACACTACAACTTTTATAAAAACTACAACTTTATAAATAAAACTGCACTAAAAATGAAACAAGAAATAAAATGACAAGAGTTTGGGAGAAGAAATGAAAAAAGATGGTCAAAAATGAAGAGAGGAGATGGGTTTATACAATACCCTATTTTATATTTTTGGCCCCTCAACAATTACACAAACAGCCCCTATACTAGCAAAACTTGACAAAAATGGCCCTTGGGATATTTTCAAACACGCACAGCCTGGATTAGTACTACCTCCACTATTGTTGTGCCACATGGCAGCTTCTCATTGGTCCAGCTGGTGAGTATGTCGGGTGACCCGACAGCCTAAAAAATAATGCCAAGAGTGGGACTTGAATCCAGGTCTTGTGCCTCACCAGAAAGCGCCTCAACCAACTAAGCTTGGCTCTGTTTTGACACTTGATAAGATTTCCACTTTTTTTATTTCCATCTTGGGCTAGTATAGATTTTGGACTTATAACTAGTAGATATTGGGTTGGCCGGTTTTAGGGTGACACGGACCATTTTACGGGTCGGAGGCGGATTCGTTGGACTTGCTTTTTCGTGCTCTTTCCATCGGTATGCTCGTGACTTCAAGTGGGCTTTGTTTGGACATCGAAAAATGTGTAAACGTGATCGATTCTCGTCCGAAATTCCCTTTTTTCTCCGGTTTTAATCATTTGTACCTACAAGATAAAATAACGACTTTCAAGAGTATTTGCAACAAAATTACATAGTTTCGCTATTTATTTACCTAATTTGAAGGTTTTTTCGATAGTAAAAAGATGTGTAATTTAACACACATCAAAACCCCCAAACTTAAGCATTGTTGTGCCCTCACGCAATGCTTATTATACACGTTAAGTATGAAAACGGTTTTAATCCCCTAAACTAATAGCGTATCACATCAAACAACAACAAATAAATATTCATTTAGGGGACATAAGAAAAACCATTTACTTCGATAACGTCTCATTTTGACCCTTATTCCTTAATAGCTAAAATTTTATTTAAGACCCGCCATGCTTGACTTTATTAAAAAGATATATACATGACTTAAAGAACGAGAAACACGTAAATTGGGTGCCTCCAGGAGATAAGAATCATCATCCTCGATTTTTGCTATCCTCATAACGAGCTTAAAATGAAATCATTGTTAAATATAAGTATAGATGCTAACACTACCTATAAATAAAAATTGTGTAAGCTTAAGCCAACTTTTCGCTCTCATTATTGCTAATTTTCCTTTATTTTTTTATTTCATTTTCCAAAAAAGTGAAATGTTTATTATCATAGTTTATATACTTTTGCAAAGTTGTCTGGTTTTAACATTTTTAGTTTAAAATTCCTTTTCACAAAACACTTGTTGATTAAAATAATTTACAAATGAAGGTTTCATTTTGAACGCGATTTGGGAGTATCATTTTAATTTCTTCCGAAACAATCCAACGACTGATCCAGAGACGGAAGCTTTATTTTGATACATCGGACCCTAATTCAACTTTATTATTATATTTTTTATTTTCCTCGGTCTTTTAAACATCCTAGTCAACGGGAGCGAGCCGTCAGGAAACGGTTGTCTTATTTCTACCTCGATTATATTTTCTTCGATCCTTTATACACCTGAGTCAACAGGAGCGAGCCGTCAGAAAACGATTGTTTTATTTCGGTCTTGGATTATTATTATTGTTATTTTCCTCCACCCTTTATACATCCGAGTCAACGGGAGCGAGCCGTCACGAAATGGTTGTTTTATTTCGGCTTCAGTTATTATTATATATCTTTTTTTAGTTGAGTTTCGAGTCCTGCGGTCTTTCAACATCCGAGTCAATGGTAGCGAGCCATCATGAAACGGTTGAATTATTTCCCCACAACACTAATGAAACCTTGATATGTATCTTATTTTGATCAAAAATGTAATCCCCCGAGTGCATTATTAAAGTTCTCCAAAAAGGTTTTAGAAACTAAGAATTAAAGAAAAAATAGACATCTTTATTTTCTGAAAATTTATTTTTTATGCGTTTATTTAGCTGGTGGAAGCAAAAAGCCACAATTTACCTCTATGAGCTCTTAAGAGATCCAACTACTCCTTGTTTAGCATCCAACATATACCTAACTCTATCATTTTTCGTTCTTTGCAAACTTATTAAGTTTTGCAAATGCTCAATCTCAAAAGTTAAAGGGAAAACTAAAGTGCAATACTCGGTCGGGTCATAATCTCCTTTATTCTAGCCTAAGGGACTAGTCAATCACGCATGGTTTTTTAGGAAAAATTAAACATAGTTTTAATCAAAATAGGGTTGCATGAGGGCAAACAAGTAGACGTAAGTATGATCATTTTGATATAGACCCCCTACACTTAGAACTGAACAATGGCCTCAATGTTCAAAAGTGTTCGGGTGCCACCCCTACACTTAAGAACGTAAAAGACAAACGCTTAAAATTCTAAGTGTGAGGAGGTCATCTAATGCAATTCCTAATCCATTTATTATTGAAATGCATGCTTTAAGGAAAACATAAGATATAAATGATCAGAACTGAGGACTCCCCTGACATAAACATGAAGATCGATCAAAGATTGAATGACAATGATGGAAAGCAACAACATCAATCATGGAAGTCTTCTCGATCAAAGGGAATCCTGTGAGCAATAACAAAAGGCCACAAAGTACTGAAGAAAGAAGCACACCCCAAACTTATTCATTACTAACATTAAAATAAACCTATTCATTACTAATATTATATATTTTAATAAACATGGGGTGCCTCCCAAGAAGCACTTGTTTTTGTTGAGTCACTAGCTTGACTCACCCCATATTTTATTAATTTTGGGGCTGAAACAAATGGAGCGAATGACCTATAGCGAACTTTCAAAAATATCCATATGATCTTTAGCGAGCTTGAAAGTTTCTTTGGTACTATGAGTTAAATTCCAAATGAGACACTAAACTCCCTTTAAAAATAGTATCCCGGGACTGAAGACGTTGTCTTCATTTTCGGATGAAAATGGAAGCACAGTTTCAATCATTGATAACTCCAGATAGAAGAGGAGTTCAAGATCGGAATATGGAGGAGAAAATTCACTTTGCTCAAGAATTAAAATTTCCTCAGACAATGTTTTTATCTTTAAATTCTTTTCTGGAATCAGTTCGACATCAGAGTGGCCATTAACAACAAGTATTCCGAGATTGGATACTTTATCTTCATTTCCTTTAAGATCATCAAATGGATTATGAAATACAAGACTCTTAAGCTCTAAAAGATCAACTCCAAAGTCAAAAAGAAAATGATCATAATCTGGGGAAGATGAGAAATGACCGAGTTCGTTAGGGAACTCCTTAGAAAGAAAATGAATCTCTTCAACAATATTATTGGAGGTGACTCGGTCATAGGGTACCATTGATTAAGAAATTCATTTAACTCTTTTTGTCCAGATTCGGGATCATAGTCATCGTCCTCATCTCCTGGTGGAAATTCATTGACATGAGAGAGTTCAAAAGTGAACTTCTCATAATGAGGTTCATTTGAATGACTACGATAAAGCGGGTCTTCTAGTTCTTTAGGATCAACGTCAAAGAAAAATGCTTCATAACTAGGAATAGAAAGATCAGAATGAGGTCCCGACGGACCATTCTCGTTTTGACGATTCATTATTAAAGAAGTTCAAAAAATTTATTTTCGAAATCTAGAGAATCTGATGGGTCACAAAGATCTCTTTGACGATAACGTAAAACTCTTTCGGGGTTCAAAAAAGGAGAAACGTGTTCGTTAGAAGAAGACCGTGTGCTTATGCACTGGTAGAAAGAAGATAGAATAACTATTTTTGAGTTTTTCGAAAAAGAAAAATATTTTTGAATTTTTTGTAAAAGAAATGAAAGAAAATTAATTTTGGATTTTTGTAAAAAAGATTAATTAAAAAGGAAAATATTTTTGAATTTTTATACAAAATTTAAAATAAAAAGAATAATTAAAAAGGAAAATATTTTTGGATTTAAAAAAAAGATTTTTTAATATTTTTTGGTTTTTTTTTGCGAGAAAAAGATTAGAAAAATATCACTTATGAAAGTAATTCTCAAAAGCATAGGAATCCTAAAGAGAGGATCTCTAAGGCACTAACGCAAAACTAAGACGCAAAAATCGTACAATCTTCCCTGGCAGCGGCGCCAAAAACCGATTCGTCATAGACGTTCGGTTATAAAATTTATATTCCCAAGTAGATAGGATATATACCTTAGGAAAGGTAAAAATCGAATCTCCCGGAGTCGTATCCTCGATGAAGAATGAATTTGAAAATCACGTCAAAAGTTTATTGTTTGATGCGTAGTTGTCATGTATTTTTTGTTTGTTTTTTGTTTTAAACTAAATATATAAATAAAAGCGAGATAAGTCTATATATGAAAATAAATCTAAAGAGAATATTCTAAAGTTATAAACTACGGGAACAAGCAAAAGGCAAGGATCTAAAAAGAATACTAAGAGAATATGTTTGTTTAGAAACGTGTGGTTAAAATATTATGATTAATAAAGAAGTTGTGTTGGTGATAAAAAAACTTATATAAGGGTTAATCTTTTTATATTTTCGTATATCAATTTTAACTATTATACGCGCACATTAAACCGATTAGTTGATAATCTAGGTTAAGATATTGACTACTAGAGAATTTCTATTTATCTAATGGCTTTTTCTCGTTAAATCGAATAAAAGCAATCTAAGTAAAGCGTAGGTTGGATGTCTCCCGTTAACGGCTTACTAGGCTAGTTTAGGAGTTTTGTAGTAACGGGTTGTATTTCGGATTCGATGCGAGTTTTACTCACCTTACTTTGAGTTAGGGTTCCCTTTCAAAATTAAGGCGCCAAAATCGTCTAGGCGGACCGTCCACGAAATTTTGGTCAAACCCCGCACAAATCCGCATATACTATCTGATACAAAAAACGCCTAACCTAACATCTAGTCAATATACTAACCTAAACTAACAACTAATATCACCAACAATAATTTTCCAAAAATTCAATCACAATATTCTAACCCCTATTCCTAAACATACATATAAAAATCTACTCGCTAATAGCCATAACAACAATATCTGCAACAATATATAAAGCTACACAAACATCAATAATATGCATAACGAAACTAAACATGGCAATAAATGAGATAAAATAGTAACTAACAAGATAATAAGATGGTAAGAATATAAAACCCAGAAATCGCTCGATATGATGCAAGAGTATCCTCTAACCATAACTATCTTTAAAAAAAGTAACGTTTAAATCTTTTTATCTAAAAACTATTTAAAACACTAAAAGATTAACGCTTTTTAGCTAAAAACTATTTAAAACACTTAAAGATAAAACTTTTTAACTAAAAACTATTTAAAATTACTAGATCTAGTTTAAAAACTAAATTCAGAGCTAAAAATTAAAACTTTATAAAAGCTTAATATTCTTAAAAAGATAAGATCTAAATAAAAATAAAAAGATAAGATTTTTATAAAGCAAAACTACTTTTTAACTATTTTAAAAGTAAAATAAGCACTTAATAAGCTATGAATAAGCTAATAAGCACTTATTATATAAAATAAATAAAGAGAATGGAGATGAGATGGTATAATAAAAGATGTAGAAATAATAAATAAAAACACTTACTTGCATAAAATAAATAACTTTATAAAATAAATCTACATTATAACTTTTATAAAAACTACAACTTTATAAATAAAACTACACTAAAAACTAAACAAGAAATAAAATGACAAGAGTTTGAGAGAAGAAATGAAAAAAAGATGGTAAAAATGAAGAGGGGAGATGGGTTTATATAATAAACCATTTTATATTTTTGGCCCCTCAACAATTACACAAACAGCCCCTATACTATCAGAACTTGGCAAAAATGGCCCCTATGATATTTTAAGACACGCACAGCGTGGATTAGTACTACCACCACTATTGTTGTGCCACATGACAGCTTCTCATTGGTCCAGCTGGGGAGTATGTCGGGTGACCTGGCAGCCTAAAAAATAATGCCAAGATTGGGGACTCGAACCCGGGTC
>BQNB010122124.1:0-20338 GCA_026074375.1 Tanacetum coccineum
TAAGCTTATTTTTGGATTATTTTCGCAGCTTGTATAAGAAAGAAGAATAAATCGAATAAGCCTACAAAGCCTATTCGTTTCATCCTTTATTTCTTTTATGAGTTTCGGTTCAAATAAGTTTTTAGTTTGAGCTTATTTTCGTTGAAGGTCTTGTTGGATTTAACTTTCTTCCTTGTAGCTTATTTCTTCATATCAAATAAGCTTTCTCATGGCTTATTCGATCTAGATTTAGCTTAAATTACCAAGAGCTTTTTAGCTTATTTCTTGTTTCATTTTTAGATCTAGCTTAGTAGGTAATAAGCTGTTCGTGTTTTAGCTTATAGATTCTTATAGCTTATTGTCTTGGAGTTCAGCTTATTAAGTTTTTGGTATAGCTTATTTCTGTCTCGATAAGCAAATCATTTGTTAAGCTAAAATTTAACTCTTTAATTGGGCTTCGTTTGGTTTATTGAATTCATCAGTTGGGCCTCATTTAAATTGTTTGGGACTGCGTATGGTTTAGATTGGGGCTGCCTTTGGTTTGTAGAATATTTCTGTTGGGCCTTGGTTGACTATTGGGTTGAATTTGGTTTTGTATAAATTCAGTAATTGGATTAGTAGTTTTAGTTTGCAAATTTAGTGAAAGTAGGAATTGTTATAAACTGTTATCTTGTTAACAGTTTGTTGAATTGTGTTGTATTTTTGGTACCGGTCAACTCATGAGGCGTGGAGCTTACGGGTTTAATAAGCTAGATATAATTTGAATATTTTCTTTAGCTTATTAAACTGGGTGGTTATCGTTTTCGATTCGGTTCTATTTTCTATCCTTTTTCAATTCATTAGTGTAGTTTAGTATAAAATGTTTAGCTTTGCTTATTTGATCGTTATGCGCAGCGAGTAGTTTACTTTTATGCGTGTTAAGTAAATTTGTGTTTAGTGAATTAAGTGTGGAATTTTAATAAGTGTTTAGTGATTAATAATTTGCAAAAATTATTTAGTTTAGTGTTTTATTTAATCGAACAGACAAAAGCCGTAAGATTATGTAGGCATTAAATTAGTAATGAATTTCTTGATAAAAAGTCGTTTTCAATTTTAAGCCAACGTTTTGAGGAATCGATTTATTAGACGGAAATTAGTTCATCATTAAGATCTAAAATTTCACACTTAAGGATCTATACACTTTTACTTGACATGCATATTTTTCTTTATATATTTCATCTTAATAGCTTGCTTGCTTAATTAGTTTAATCTAGTTTATCGCTTTCTTTAGTTTTAAAACAAAAACAAAAATATTTGGCAATCAAGCATCAAACAAAACGTTTTCGTGAATTTTAAATTCATCTCTTGTTGGGACACGACATTCGGAGGATAAACGATTACTTTTTTATAGTAATTTGCATATCTAACGGGATACTCTCTATATTATTACTATTTGATATTTAGGATATATATTTTTATATATCAGTTTTTGGCGCCGTTGCCGGGGAGAGGTGTACGATCTACACGTGGTGTTTGATGTTAGTGCCTTGAAGATCCTTTATTCGGAAAGTTTATTTTCGTACTTATTAAAAATATAAAAATCCAAAAATATTTTCTCTCTTATTTTATTTTTATTTTTATTTTTCCTTTTCTTTTTATAAATATTAAAAAAATACTAAAATATTTTTATTTTTATTTTTATTAGTTTTATCTTTATAAAAAAAATCTAAAAAATATTCTCCTTTGTCCTCTTATTTCATTTAATTCTTATCTTCTTTACCCTCTTATCCGTTTAATTCTTCGTCATGTCTTCGTATAACCATTTTGGTTGCTCGTGGTGTGGAGGTCCATTTAATGGTGGAAACTGTCCGGGCTGTAGCAGTGTAGGATCCGGAAATGAGTTTGTCTATGACCCAAATCCTTATTCTTATAATGAAACACCCAACTTCTTCAACCAACCTCCACAACACCAAGACGAGACATACTCATGTAAGTTGTGTGGAGATAGTCCTCACTATGGATTTGATTGTCAAATACAGACCCCGCTTGTCTATGAGCAGGACCCGTGTAGCAATCAAAACTTTAGTAATGACCAATCTTCATATTATTCTCCGAGTCAGCCACAAAAGTTCGACTGTTGTGAGGTCTGTGGAGGTCCGCACTTCAGTTCAAATTGTCAAACTAGGAACCCGGTTTTCTATTAACCTAATCTTGGTAACAATTATGACTTTCCTTGTTTTGATCAACCTCCGCAGTACCATATTAACCAGTCACCCCCTCAGCCGCTCCCCCATAGCGAGTTAAATCGAACAAAATTTGATCAAACTAGTGATCGAGCAATTTAACTCAAATAAGGTTGATTTTGCATAATTGCAAGCTGAATTGAATTGTCTTCAGGAAATGTTGAGCCTTAGAAATTCTAATCATGATCCTCCTGTTGACTTATATTATCCTGAGGGGAGTGACGACTACACAGAGGTGACTTATGACAAGGATCAATGTTTAAGTGATCATTATACCACTCCTGTCACACCTCCTGCATACACACCATCCATACCATTCTTAGCTACCATGGAACCTTTTGACACCCTCTTAATGGGGGATAAGGTTATTAGCACTGCTCCCGAAAGGGAAAATGATGAATTCATAAAGTCTAGTGTTTATGATCTTGTCCCAATCCCAAGAGAGTTGGAGGTGACATCAGTTTATGATGATTTAGAGTGTGATATGCCTGCTACTACACCTTTGCCCGCCACTGATGTTAGGGAAGAAAATTTTGATATCAATTCACCTCTAGGAGAACATGTAGTTGACTTTTTGATGGAGAACGAGGATGTAGTTGGCTTGCCTAGACATTTGGTTAAGCGACTTTTTAGTCATTTACTCAAAAATCCGAGTTTGACCAAAGGAATGTCTGATGAGCCTTTAGGAGATTATTCAAAATCTATATCTTATGATGTGACTTTCTCAAACCCTCTCTTCGACTTTAATGATGATTATACCTTATGTTATGATAATCCGCTTTTTGATGAAGAGTTTGAGGACATTAGTAGCCTGGACCCTCCTAAGTCGGCACCAGTGAATCATGAACCTTTAAGTAACCCTGACTCAGTGTCTAGATCCTTAGAGACTAGTGACTTAATTTTGGAGGAGCTCACCGCTAAAATCGGCCTAGACGATTCAATTCCAACTGAAATTGATGATGGGTATTACGATTCAGAGGGTGACATTCTATTTTTGGAGCATCTGCTTATCGAAGAGACATTCTTCGATCCCACTCCTGTAGTGTTACCTAAAGAGTCCACCCTACCTGTCACACCACTTCCCGATCCTAAGCAGATTTGCTTAAGGGAAGTGGAAAGATTTGATCCTTTCTTCTCCCCGACACAGTCAGGTAATATGACGAGGGTGATGGAGACCTCTTCTTTAGGTTTTCATCATATGCCATCACCCCGTCCTGCTGCATACTCACCTAAGGAGGTGATGTGTTGCTATTTCCATCCTCACCTCATATCGGGTGATGGATTTGACCATGGACCTAAAATGAAATAACCCTAGAGTCAAGCTAGAGACTCGAACAAAAACAAGCGCTTCTCGGGAGGCAACCCGTGTTATCCTTAATATTAAATAAGTAGCTTTCTACATTAAGTTTATTTCGTAGTAGTATTAATATAATAGTAGTATTAGTAATGAATAAGTGGGGTGTATTTTTTAGCCTAAGTGTGGGGGTGTGTTTCTTTCCTTGTTGTGTTTCGTGTGCTTCTGTTTTTGCTTGCAGGATTCCCTATGATCTTAAAGACCTTCGTGCTTGTTTTCAATCCTTCAATCACGCGGTCTCCGATCATCTTCATGTTTATATCCTGGGAATCCTTAGTCCTGATCATATATATATATATATATATATATATATTGTTTCCCCTTTCACATTTGGAATTTTTTGCATTTGCCTTTTTCATTCCTAAGTGTGGGTGTAAAACCCGACATTTTTGAACATTGAGGCCAATGTTCTATTCTAAGTGTGAGGGGGATTTCTATCGAAATTGATCATACATGTGCCTTGTTATGTCCCTTGCAACCCCGTTTTAACCAAAATATTGCTTTATTTTATGCTTAAAAAATATAAAAAATAAATAAATAAATAAATAAAAAATAAAATCTCTCTTAGTTATTGTTAGATATGTGAATAAGTAGGCCCGTAGAACTAAGGAATTTTTAACTTGACCGAGTATTTCACTCTAGCTTTTCTCTTAGCTTTCTACACTAAGCGTTTATAAGACTTTAAAATTTTGCAAAGAACAAAAATGATAGAGTTGAATATAAGTTAGATGCTAAGCGTGGAGTAGTTGGATCTCTTTAGAGCTCATAGAGGTTAATTGTGGCTTTTTGCTCCCACTAGCTTAATAAACGTTATATAATTGTTAAATAAATAAAGCTACTTTGGTTTTTGTGATTCTTAGTTTAAATCCTTTCGTAGAGATTCCTTCTGGTGAAAGTAAGGTACACATCGAGGTTCTGTCAGTGTTGTGGGACGCTACCGGGTCTTGTCGGTTAGGACGCCCGATGTCTCGGAAGCTAAAAGACCATAGGACTTGAAATTTGGCTATAATAATTGTAGGATCCCGTATAACACTTCACTTCATATAATAAACCACGAATCGATCAAGAAAATAGATAAAGAAAGTGAGTTGATTTAGAGAGAGAAAGAGGAGAGAGAGTTGAGAGAGAAATTAGAGAAAGAAGAAAATGGAATTTTTATTAATGAACCAACTACTAACTTTTCCTAGGAGGAAAAGTTATATATATACCCCGACACATTAAGTGACGCGCGGAATATTTAACTAGGACTCGGGCACGGGTTTTGCTTGGGATTAAACCCGAAACATATACAATATTAGATTAACTATCGAGCCCGATTCCCGATACTTTCCTATTACAACGTTAACTAATTGATTGACCGAGACTAAAATACATAATGGACGAACTTCATGTTCGACTCAATATTTTGAGGCTAACAATCTCCCCCGAAGTGAGTTCATTGATGACACTCCTTCATGAGATCAATGAGATTGCTTTTGTCGTTAAGCTCATGTGGTCTTGGTCTTTCTCTTTGTTCTTAGTTGTAGGTTTGTTCCTTCATGCTTTGCGATCTGACTTGAGCCTTGCGTCATTGTCGTTTATTGTCTTTGCATATGGACAATCTTGTGTCTTTGACCAACATTCTCATACTATGCCTCATCTTGAAAGCTTCAAATCAGAGTTTGCGGAAGTCTTTGTCTTTAAATCTTGAGCTTTCATGATAGTTTGTCTTTGTAGAATGAGCATGAATATGTGGTAATGAATCGACTTTGGTTGATTGGGATACCGTCACCACTGTTTTAACCTGCAGGTTTACGTTAGTGATAATCAAGAAAATTGATTTGAAAATCAATCGACGTATTACTTGTAAAAGCGTTTTTGTAACACATCGGGAGTTTTAAGCTTTATATCAAAATTCATCAACCGTCAATTCATTTACTGGACCAAATCGATATCCAGTTGTCACAAGTTTGATTCATATAGAATCTCGCAAGTCACCTACCAAGAGCTTGTTTGAGGTTGACTCAAGCAGGATTTCCATCTTCATTGTGAATACATAAGTATCACTCGGATGTTCTGGCAAATATCACAATGATATTGCGTAGGACTCTTGTTAACAACTTGTGAACTTGATGATGTTCAACAAGTGTTTGAAATGGAATGTGTCCTAACGAGATTTTTATTGATCTCTTGGCTCTAGACTCGATTAGTGCATTTTGGTTTTAGTACTCGGAGGCTTGAGCAGATTGCCACCTATTCAATATCAATGATCTCGGAATGAGATGTCAATAGATAACGTGTGTATCTCCGTGACAAATGAGACAAGTTTCTGTTGAGAGAAACCCGAATGGCTGGGAAGGGTTGTGCATTGCATCACTGGGTCCATGATGTCGTTTTCAATGTCAGCAATCAACTTGTGATTCTGACAGCATATGTATTAGCCGTGTATTTATTAAAGTGATGGTCATTAAATATTCCCGAGCCTTGTATAAGTAAATCGTAGTTTACGGGAATAAAAAATAAAAGGGAAGAACACTTGGTCCTCGCCGTGAGCAAAGACTCCGAACCTGAGAACCTAATGCAGGTACATCCCTTTACACAACACCACTTACCACTGCGCCCTTGGGTCTTTTTCGTTAAAGACCCAAGGCACTTTGGTTATATACACATTTTGTGTATTATAAGCTAATAAGCTGTGAAGCTTATTTTCGGGGCTTATTGCTTAAGCTGTGTGGTGTTTGTTATTTTTCGTAGGACTCTTATAAAACCTAGTATTTTTAGAAAAAAAATTTCTGATGAATTTTTTAGTATTTTTTTTTTTTTTTTTACCCACCCCCCCCCCCCCCCCCCCCCCCCCCCCCCCCTCCCTTTTGTATTTTGTATAAATTTAATTTAGTTAGTTAAAAGTTTATTTAATTCATAATAAATATAAAAATTATCAAAAAAATATTTTGCTTTTTTAGAAAATTTTCTTTTATCATCTAGTTTGTAGGAAAAATATAAAAATTTTCGTAGGGTCATTTTTATAACTTTTCATCTTTTAAAGAACGGGTCCGGGTACGGGATTTTGTTTTGACTCGTTTTTGGGTCAAACGAACTCCGTTTTCGGTCTAGTCTTTTTCATTCTTCGTTATTTGGTCCATAGAGTAGTTTAGAAGCGAAAATTTCTTCGTAGGCTTATTTTTAAAGATTTTAGGTTTTCCCCCTTTTGTTCGGGATTCAGGCCTTCGTTTTCTAGTTTAATTTCGTAATTTCTAGGTTTTTCTTAAACGTTTTAGTTCGTTATTGTTTAATTTGACTTTTTCAACTTTCCCAAACTCATTCCTTCCTTCAAACTCAAATCTTCGATCGTATCGATTTACCATTCCAGCCTCGTTGGGGATTTACGACCCGGGAAAGCTCTATACTACTTCTCGGTATCATTGATTCTGCTTTTAGGCTATTCCTACTATATATTTGATATTTTATTATATTATATATATTTTAAGGTATAGTCAGAGCAGATCAAAGCCCAAAGCTAATTTGAAAAAATCTGGATGTTTGAAGGAAGTGACATCATGGTCACGTGAGGGGAAATTAATTCCCAAGTGATCATATGCTATTCCACTCAAATGAAATTGACGAATAATAGAGCAACACGTGGCATGTAATTTACTATAACTCTCAAATTCATTTTTCAATTGCAATGAAATGTAATCCAAAGGCAAAACCGGACAAAACCAAGCATGGGAATGGAAAGAGCGCGAGAAAACGAGTCCAACGGTGCCCTCGGATCTTATTGGGCCAACCCATAACCCATTTTATGGGCCGGGACAGCCCATATTTTTATTAACCCAATACTCGGCCCAATATGTAAAGTAAAAGCCCAAAACCAAATTTATAAATCTGGAAATAAATGGAGTCGCTGACGTCAGCGTGATGTCATCATCACATGCATGTTAATTAAATAGATTGGGGTCACGTGACCTAGCACTAAATTTAAATGGGCAAATGGAAGCAAGCCGCGTGGCAGAGGCTATGTACAATTCATTTCAATTGTATTTCTAGGCAGTGAAAGAAATCGGAGGGTGAAGAATTATGCGTTCGAATGAAGCTGTTCAAAAGGTCCACATGGCACAAGACAAGCGGTTGGATTTTCTTATTCTAATTCGTGATCTGAGGTCTCCCACAAAACAGGCAGTGATTGGCTAGTGATTATATAATGATGGGGCGAAATTTACACAAACACCCCCTCTCTTGGCTATAAATGGAAACCGCTCCCCCACATTTTGGAGAGTTAGCTTAGGAGTAGATTAGATGTAGTTTAGCTTATTTTTCAGCTTATTTAGTTTTAGATTATATTATTTTTACTGCTTATTGTAACAGCCGATTATCAGCTTATTGAGGTTATTGTATGAGAATTATTCTAGCTTATTGAAGATTTAGTGTTGTTGAAGAAGTGCTTATTTCCTTTTCTTATTCTTTTCTTTTGTTTATTTTTGTTTCACTTGTTCTTATTCGCTTAGCTTATCTAATAAGTTGTTCCTCTGAGCTTATGATCTGATCTCGATTAAGCTTCTCATAGCTTATTCGTTTAGGGTTAAGCTTATATCATCAAGTCTTATTCGGTTTATTAGTTTGCTCTAGTTTCTCGTTACTAGTTTATTTCCTTAGATAGTTTTCATTCGGTTTGCTTATTTAGTTTTCAAAATTCGTTTCATGTTGGCTTATTGCTTGATAGTGATTTAGATCTCGTTTGGAAAATTGATTCTCATTGTTTCGTGTTTATTGAAGCTTATTTCTTTTGTTTCGTTATTAAAATAGCTTATTCTCTTCTCGCATACTTGTTTCTAGCATAGTTTTATTGTCATAGCTTATTTGTCTCGTCCTAGCTTATTTGATAAATATTGGGGTTGCTTATTAAAGATTTTGAAATGGCTGCGTTTGATATCATGGGCTACGTTTGCTTTATTGTTTGGGCTTGCATGATATTTGCTTTTGGGCCTGCATTGGATATGGATTAGGCATTTAATTGGCAGAAACTAGTATTGTACATTTATGAATTTCAATTAACAGTTTGAATGTTTTTTGTGCTTTTGGTACCGGTCAATCCATGAGGCGTGGAGCTTATGGGTCTAGTAGTCTAGCTTTTTATCTTAAGTTTAAAGCTATAAGCTTCTAAACTTAAATATTGAGTTAGATTATTAGATCGGGTGGTTTTTCGTTCTTTTGCGGTTCTTCGGCTCAGTTTCACCTCTTTTCCCTTTTCAATTCATTAGTGTAGATTTATTTAAATATGTCTTTAATTGCTTAGTTGATCGTTATGCTTAGTGAGTAGTGTATTTTTATGCTTGTTAAGTAAATTTGTGTTTAGTGAATTAAGTGTGAAATTTAATAAGTGAATAGTGATTAATAATTTGCAAAAATTATTTAGTTTAGTGTTTTATTTAGTCGAACGGGCAAAAGCCGTAAGATTAAGTAGGCATTAAACTAGTAATTAATTTATCTATAAAAAGTCATTTTCAATATTAAGTCAACGCTTTGAGGAATCGCTTTATTAGACGGAAATTAGTTCATCATTAAGATCTAAAATTTCACACTTAAGAATCTATTCACTTTTACTTGACAAGCGTATTTTTTTTTATATATTTCATCTAAATAGCTTGCTTGCTTAATTAGTTTAATCTAGTTTTTCGTTATCTTTAGTTTTTAAATCAAAAACAAAAATATTCGACATTCAAGCATCAAACAAAACATTTTTGTGAATTTCAATTCATCCCTCGCCGTGGATACGACACTCGGAAGATAGACTATTACTTGTCCTCAAGTAATTTTCTTATCTATACGGGAAATACTATATATTATCACGACACGCGTTCGTACGCTTATCAGGTATCTATTGTAATAGGTGGAATATTTAGCATAGAGGCAAGAGATATGGATACGAAACTTTTATCGGCTCCAGAATCAAATAATATTCTAGCTAGATGTTGATTTAGAAGGAACATACCCGTGACTACGTTCGGGTCTTGGTGAGCATTCCTATCCCTCAACATGTAGGCTCTTCCCTGGGCATTGTTGTTGGTGGTCTTTCGGCACTGATTTGCATAATGCCCTTTCTCTCCACAGGCATGACAAGTAACTGTCACTGGTAGCAGATTACTTCCAGTGGCTGGCCCTTTGTTTCTGCAGTTCTTGGTCAGATGGCCCACCTTGTTACAAGTATTACACTTAACAGTGCAAGGTCCTGTGTGATGCAGAGTGCATTTCTTACACAAAGGACGGTTTCTAATATACCCATTGTTTTCAGTTGGGGTGACAGCATAAGACCTGAAGGTTTCCTGTCTTCTGTTCTGTTGTGGTTGGTGATTATTGTAGCGGTTGTTGGTGTTGGTGTTACGGTAGTTGTTGTTGTTGTTGAAAGTTCTTCTGTCGTCAAACTTTCGTTTGTGATCACTTGATACTTGCACCGGAGTGTGCTTTGTTACCTGATCCATTAGCCTCTGGGCTATGTTAATGGCTTCCTCTAGAGTTTGAGGTTTAGAGGCGGTAACATTCCCTTCAATACTTCGAGGCAATCCTTCGATGAAAACTTCTATCATTTTATCAAAATCTGGCACCATAGTGGGACATAAGGTTGCCAATTCCTGGAATCTTCTTACATATGCCTTGAGATCATTCCTCTTTACAGTCAGATGGTAAAATTCGTCTTCCATCTTCTGGACTTCAGTTCGGGGACAGTACTTCTTTATCAACAGCTTCTTGAATTCAACCCAGGTAATCTTGTAAGCTTCTTCTATCCCAATAGGTTAGGCAAAATAATTCCACTAGGATAGGCTTCTTCAGTTAAAGTACCAGTAGCAAACTTCACCTTTTAGTCTTCGGTACAGTTGCTACGGGAAAACATTGATTCAGTTCTCTCAAACCAGTGAATAAGTCCAACAGCTCCTTCCGTACCTTTGAAGTTGATAGGTTGGCAGCTCATGAACTCTTTGTAGCTACATTTTCTTGCTACATGAGCTTATCTTGGTCTGGTGTATTATTAGTATTTGCCATGTGAGCGGCTTGAGGCTTCCAGAGCTGCGGAAAAACCACTATCAGCAACTGTTCATGTGGAGCCCTAAGTTATGGCTGGTGCTTCAAAATTTGATGTCTTTTGGGAGGCATTCTTATCATACATAAGACACAGCAATATGGAATGATATCAGATTTTTTTTTTTATTCTTTCTTAAAATGCGTAAGGTTCAAAATAAAACATTTGTCACAATAGTGGATATCATAGATACTTATTTTGTTATGAATTCTATACAGCATCTAACTTATTAGTTTATTTTCTAGGGGTCATGGTATGATTCATATTGATGAAGACGGAGATGAAATATAGGACACATGATGAAAATAAAACGGGATTACCATTATATTATATCATGAACGACTTGCATTTGTACTATACATAGTCAAAATTTAACAAGTGTTGTTATTTATACCACACATCACGTGGCTAGGTTCTATCAAAAGCTATAACTAGTATCTAATCTAGTAGTCCGATGGTCCTTCTTGGCTGTTCTTGAGTTCATAGATTGTATTCAAAAGACTTTCCATGTCTGCTTGGTGACGAGCTTAGATATCTTCAATGATTTGTTCTAGATTAGCAATCCTGAAGCGAGCCAGAGCAATCTTGTTGTTATTTCCTATTTGCTTTCTTTAAAGTTTAGAATTTAGTATGAGACTCTCGGAGTTCAACTTCCAGATTGTCAAAATCTTGTTGTATGATTATCCGGCCATTTTCGAGACCTATTTTGTCTTCTATGTGCTCAATGCGGTCGAGAGAGAGTTCATCTAGATGATTCAAAATTTCCTTAATTTGCTCCTCGTGACATTTCAGACTTGTCTTACGAGATCTTTCTCCTATCTCAAATGCTTGAGGAAGGGCAGAAGTAGAGGAGGATGGTCACGACCTCGTTTCTTAAGTGGCAATAATTCCTCAGGAAGAAAGAATTCTTGAGGATTAAACATTGGAGATAGCATTGAAGATGGATGCACAATAGTTGGTGGTGGAATAGGTGATTCTTTAGCATCGTATTTGCAGGCATGGACTTCTTTATAAATACAGGGGTCATCATGAAAATAGTGAATGAGTGTGAAGCTATTGTACTAAAACCAAAGAGTATTTGAGAGCTAGATTAAGTTTTTCCTGGTGAAGCTGGGACATAGTTTGGTGAAGCCGGGATATAATCCAGAAAGTTAGAGGAAAAAGCATCCTCAATATTGAAAGTAGGGTGGCTGGGAGAAGACATCGCTCTGTTAACAACCCATTGGTAAATAACATAAGTTATTTATATAATAGTTATGTACTTTACATACTATTCTGGAAGATGTAGTGGCACGGAGGACTTTTTGAAGGGAAAAAAGAAAAGTCGTTATAGTTAAGGTTTTCATACTTGTTCTCTATAACTGTGGCTCTTAATACCAAATCTATAAACACCCATTTTTGACATTTAGCAGTGGATGCTAAATCTGGGGTTTTATTATTTCATTGTACGGGCGTCATATCATAGAAAACGACTCAAAAGAGAGTTTTTTAAAAGATAAGTTATCATTTCATTTTTAATCAGAGTTTTACAAACAATGGTCCATAATATACATGAAAACATAAAGTTTGAATGATAACAGTTTAGCCATCTTCAAGTCCGTGCCACTCCGTGCCATAAGTTGCTCAAATACCTGAGATAAACATGTTAAAAAAGTCAACACAATGGTTGAGTGAAATTCATAGGTTTATGGTAAACAGTTTGAATACAAGTTCAATAGTGGGTTACGTTGTTATACGCCCATAAGTGTAATAATTGCAATGAGTATAATTATTATGGAAAACAGTATTATTGCCCTAAGCTCATGACACCGAGACCTTGAAACAATCAATAATTACAATAAGTTTCCCCAACGGGTGCCTTTGCCAAACACCCGCATAGTGATTCAAATGAAGTGCGTTTGGTTACCAGAAAGTATAGGTACACCAACGAGGAAGTTTAGTCCCAAATAGATCTATTCACAGCATTCGCGCTTACTCCGAAAAGTAATTAACGGTTCATGATAGTGGGGTCTTATTGGCAAAAGTAAGGACTTAGGCAATAATATATTAGGATAGCATACCGTTGGAAAAATACTCATATTGCGGATTTATGAAAACATTAGAAGATTTAAAATGCGAGGCTATGAACTCACCTTAACAGGGAAAATCTGATTGATGGCAAAAGTATATCAAGTGAAAGTAACGGCTTCGTCACGCAACCTGGGGTAATATGTCAAGTCTTAGTGTGATGGTTTATGTTTTAAAACTTTATAAAGTTTAACGTATTACTTTGATTTATTAATTTATGGAAATATTGTATCACTGTTCGGGCCATCATAATTCAGAGGTCATGTAGTAAACGTTTGAGGAGCCAGGACACTTTAAATCGTAAATCCAGCAAACTCATCAAAATGTATACCCAAATGAAACTCCTCACATGAAGCTCCCTAGTAACGTGATACGATAAAATTTTAAGTTTCTTCAAAAGTTAGTCGATGATAAATTACGTTAAATATATAACGTAATTGTTTTATAATGCGTCGATCGATGATCAATAACGATAAATGTGTCGGGTTTTAATAAAATCGAGTCTTATAATATTAATATATATTTTTATAATTTATATATAAATATTATATTTTATATTTTTAAGTTTGCAAAAATGGCAATATATACCCTCGATTTATAAACTTTTACAAGTTTAGTCCTTTATATATAAAGTATATATAATTTAAACCTTTAACTTTGAAACTTGGCAAGATAGGTCCTTATAGTTATAACTTTGGAATAATGACATTTTCAGCCCCTCTAGTTATAAATTTTAGAAAGTTATGATATATACCCCTATGCATGAAAACATTTGCAAATCAAGTCCAAAAAGCCATGCAAGCTTATTTTAGGGTTCCAAATGATATTTGCAGGTTATAGCTTATTAGAATAAGCTAAAATAAGATGTTCTAACGTAACAAAAGTTTAGAAAAAGGATTCGTTAGTAAAAAAAACGCATGGGTTTGAGGATTCAAGGCTTTAACAAGAGTTCATATATGATCTTAAGAGTATTATGAACATTTTAATACAGATTATAAGCTTATTGAACAAGATTTTAAGCTTACTTGAACTAAAATGGATCGAAATGGGGTTTTCGGGTTCGTACGCCTAGTAACGACTTCAAGGGTTCCTTTCTCTTAATTCTTGGCTTCTATTCTAATCTTAGGGACTTCTCTTGATCCTTCTTGGTCCGACTTAGAGCTCCATTTGAGTGTATGATGAAATTTGAGGTGTGATTGAAGAGTGTGTGTGTTTTGGCTATATATAGGGCTTAACAAGCCTTAGTGCCCAAGTTTATGTGTTTGATTAGTTTCAAGGATACTTTAGGTGATTCATGGAAGCTAGTATGATGAGTCTTGAGAGCTAGGAGTGTAGATTTGAATGGTGGAGGGTGTTGGAGGAGGTTCGGGTACCAAGAGGTGACAAGGAGGTGATGAGAAGTCTTGGAGCTTAAGGGTGGTGATGGAGGTGTTTGTAAGGTGCTTAGGTGGCTGCTAGTGAGGTCATGGTGAGGTAATAGTGGTGCTAGGGTGCTAGGTTGGGTTTAAAATGTGTCAAAATAAAAGAAAAGGGGTGCCAGGTTGGATTTAATTTTGGCTTAGGGTTTTGGACTTTAAATTCGTGTATTAGGGTTAGGATTAGGGATAGATTAGGGTTTAGGATTAAGGTTAGGACTTAGATTAGGGTTTAGGATTAAAGTTTAGGGCTTAGTTTTAAGGTTTAGGGTTTAGTTTTAGGTTTAAAGTGAAATTAGGGTTTTAGGGTTTTATTTAGGGTTTGGGGTTTTAGATTAGAGTTTTAGGACGAATTAGGGTTTAGATTTAGGGTTTAGAAGTCATGCATTAAGTGCTTGTACCTTATGCTAAAGTGGTGGTAAAGTTTAAACATGATTTAGGAGCTTAAATGACCTAATTAGGTTTTTAGGCATGATTAGCTTGTATATTGTGCTTTAGAAAGTTATAACTTGATTTAGGAGGGAAAAGATATTCAAATGTTGTGTATTGATACTTGTACACATTCTTTAAAGGCTTGTACATTTATTTTATATGTATACATTACATATAATTATGGTTTAGATGTAAACATTAACGTTTAATGCTTGTTTTGATATAACGTTTTGAAAAGTACGTTAAATGAATAATGTACTTAGTAAAAATGATATTAAGATATAGACTTGACATATTAGGATGTTTACATGATATAAACATAGATATAGATGGCATTGGTAGAGGTTGAGTGAACTCGTTTACTTTAGAGATGCAAGTTACGTTGCATAATGAGATAAAGCCAAAAAAATTCCCTGTAAAAAGGTGGTATATATATATAATAGATGGATATTATAGTGCATCTAATTTAATAGATGGATAATTACATAGATAAAAATTACGGGTTGTTATATACCAAAGCAATGAAAGTGAAATATGGTTATATTCATTGATCACTTAGTTAGCATATTGAGACAACACAACTAAAGTAAAACAGAAGTAAGGATCATGGATACATACCTTCGTTGATGTTCAAATAATAAAATGGAGTGCAAAACCATCTCGTTGTTTCCTAATACAGCTAAAATTGTTAACCCAAAGTGGAAAGGTTCTTCATCTGAAAATAAAACTAAAGAAAATCATAGATGAATGTAATGGTTTTATGAGCTTACTTTCATGTTTAGTGGGATGTTTGTCTAAACTTATTTATTGGTCTACATTTCTACTGTATAAATAGTAGGTATAAACATATCTGCAACATATTCACTTATCCATCTTTAATAAAAATATGGAATAGAAATAATTAGAAACTAACCATAACGTGATCCAATGCCTTGACATGAGACATTAACCCGCTGGCCCTAACGTGCTCCAACGCCTTGACATGAGGTATAAAACCCGTTGGCCTATCTTTTTTTAACTTGATCGGCTACTGCCTACGGCTAAGATGAAGGCAAATTACACATGATATAATAATTAAAAATAGTTATATATACGCGTCACATGAGTGTAAAATTAGAGCATAAATTAATAATAAGTTATGTTGTGACATAGATTACTTACAACGGCACCATAGTGTAACCTCTTTTTCTTCTCATTCAAAAGAACATTTTCGGTCATCATAACATTTCCAGCCAATCTACCTGCATTCAGTTTTCAATAAACTTATTATATGATAAATTAAACCAACATAAACAAAAATGAAATATTATAGATATAGATATATAGATTGTAAATAGGTTTTGATGTTTATTAACAAACTTTGTTAAGAATGATTTACCTCATCATCATTCATAATTCTAGATGCTACTATGTAAATCTTTGATATTTTTCCAACCTTGTTGACCTCATTATCATATTTTATGCCCAAAGAGAGAACAAACAACAAAACCCCAACATGGTTTTCTGAGATAGCATTTACCTCTTTCAGATCAGCCAGCCTATCTGCTATTGCAGCATCAATGGCATCTTGGGTTCCGGTTCTCTAGCAAGCACTTGGAACCTAAATATCACAAATAATAATAATAATAATGAATTAGAAATTAGTAATTATTAATAAATAAAATGACAATAAATAGGTAATGAATATAAAATGTACGGTGTGCTGGGTCGTGAACCTAATTCCTATAGAACTTCGTCCATGAATAGCTCCATAAATGGTGTAACTCCAGCACCTCTTCCTGTGCCTTACTTAGTTCATTGCACTTTGGGGGCCTGGGCATTTTGGTTATTGTTTGCTGAGGTGATGCAAATAAAACACAGGACACGCCAACAACCCTAAAGATCTTTTCCTGAAGATGCCTCAAAACATGATATAGTATTAGATTTCATTTGATAATTGTAATAAGTCAAATGTGCAGGATTGTATAAAATTCTAGTACATGTGATATTATCTCACAAACTATGTGATCGAATGTGAATCTGACTTATAGGTAGCCGAGGCACGCTAAGGTTCGCAAAATCGCTTGCTTCAAGCACTGACCATAACCTGTTGCTATCTTCTCCAAACTGTTTAACGATCTCATCCGTATCAAAACCTATACATCAAACATTAGCCTTATTACTCATGGAGCAACAATATTTTTTCATAAATTGACATATATAACAATTAGCAAACTGTGAGCAAACTTGTTTGTTCCTACGTTCTCAGTTGAGCTTCATCACAATGGAAGAATCCCCATTTGTGAACGATCACCACGTAAGCAGTATATTGAAACCCTGATCATAAAAATGGCAAAAAACAGTTAAAACACACCAAAAAATTAACTAAGTCGAAAAACTGTTTCTACTAACATAGTATAATCAAAAACCAAAATCGAAAGAAAAAAAGACCCAAAATATAAGAACATTCAAAATCAAAAATTTATCATAAAGCCATCAAAAAACACCAACATCATCAAAAGGCAAAACCCCAAAGCTACCAAAAAATTTGAAACAAAGGCTCAGATTTTGCAAATGACAATAAACAATAAATTAAACACTAATTCAAAATTAAAAAGAATTACAACATAAATCAATTCAAAACAAAAACAAAATAAAGCATGAATTGAAAAAATACCTTGCGGTTTAGTTGTGTGTTTTTTGAGAGAGAGAGAGGGTGCATGTTTTTTGGTTTGGTGGGGAAAATAAAGCGGCAGATGGTTTGTCTATGGGGCTAGAAGATGAGATGAGTTAGATTACAGTTGTAGCTCGATAGCCTCTTCATCTTCAGATGGATGATTCTTGGTTCTTTTGCATTCATGGTTGCTAGAAGTGGATGGATGGTGCCTTACATTCTTAAAATCGTCGGGGATATTGAATGAGAGGCAATTGTATAGCCTCTTAAAACAGCCAACAATAAATTGGTTTTACTGGGAAAAGTCATAAACACTCCATATTGAATTATTTGTACTGAATCTTTATATATATAAAGATGTTTGAATTATTAGTTGATCATACTTTTTTTGTCTTTAACCTCGTCTTAATTGCAATCAAAGGTATTTCATAAAAATTATTAAAGGAAAATCCGGTTTCTAAAGAACCGTTTCAAACATACTTAATAAATTATTTAGATTAATTCGCGTCTTGTGTCAGTTTCGAGTCATATGATTGTGATAATTAATCTCAGGTTTTATGCAGTATTTTCTACAGGAAATAACTAATAGATCTGCGTGCAGGATTTTTTTCCAAAAAACGAAGAAGAATTTATTTACAGTGTGTGGAGACGGGGTTAGGATTAAACCTGACGGTGTTACGTCTCCGGTACTTGTAAATTTCGTATTTTCTTTAAATTTTTGAAAATTAATATTGTATAATTTCCAAAATTTGTAATTTTCTTTAAAACCTACAGAAAAGCACGATTACATTAACATATTCATCATATCTTTACTGCTTTTATAGAGTCTAAACCCTAAAAGCTTTGTTGTATATATCATTATCCCGCCAATTTTACGCCAAGTGTAGTTGTTTCTTGTCTTTGATTTTCATGTTACATTTGATGAGAAGAAGCCCAAGAGTTCTTAGGAGTTTCATTGGACGACTCTTGGATGACGATTTAACCAGTTATCATATGTTTTTTCTCCATTATTGAGCAAACCACAGAAGTACTAGTTTCTTTAATCTTTTGTCTTTTCCTTTTATCCGTTTCTGAGTACTTTTAAGAACATTGGGGACAATGTTTAAAATAAGTGTAGGGGGAAATAAACCTTAAAAACTATTCCTTCAATTGCCATTTGCTTTGTCCTTAAACCAATGTGTAATACATCGAAACATAGCGTAGACGGTAATTTGGTCAAAATTTAAATTTTTTTATGACACATACCGATGAAAACCAAGTATTATTAGCGTCTCATGGATAAGAATTATATGACTAGCACAAAAACCTCTAAAAATTTCACCCTAAAAATGTGATGTTCGCCTTTAGATCTTTAGGAATTCAGGTATCCATTTTTAATACCTAAGATAATTTTACCTTTAGCTTTCTCGAGTTAAGGAAAGAGCAATCATATATGTCGCGTCCATGGATGTGTTCGTGCATATGTGGTTTTGTCGCCTTTTCTGGAGCATTGGTATCGGTTAAAATTATATGAGAGTGTACCGGTAGTGTATTAAATCCTAAAACTTGTTTTTGTGATGCATCCTAAGACTGCATAGTGAGAATTAGGATTTGCTAAATGATAAGAGGCACTAGGATAAACTCATGTTTTAAATCTGTATTTGTAACTAAGGTCACCTTGATCATATAACTATCGCACACCCTTGCCATGCACTCATTTTTAGTGCAGGATTCCTCTAATACACCCTTTCAAGCCTATCCTTTTCATGGTTCTCGTAATTTTCTGGTGGATTCCAGATTATTAATAAAGAGCATTGTTTACACCCAATGTTACATCTAAATCGCCTTAGCCTTCCTTGTATTTACTCGCTTTTAGTACATTATTGTAAACCTAGTTAATTATTGCAGGAGTACATAGTTGCTAAGTCAAGTCATTTATTAGTGTATACAATTTTGGGATGATTGGGAATCATGATAGTTTTTATCTTATGAAGAATTGGGGAAGAAGTCACCTATTACCCCCATTAGAGCTAGATACGCTCCATGTTTTGTTGATCCTTTCGATTCGGGTCTGTAATTAGTTTATTGTAATGAGTTAGCAAAAACTCAAGTGTAGGGGTGTGTTTATAAACTCCAAGTAATCTTTTATCAAAAAAGAGAAAAATAGAAAAGAAAAAGAAAGAGTTAGATGTAGAGTTTGTATATCTTAGTTCGTATATCTTAGTCCTAGAGTGGTCGAGTCTTGGCTTAGCAACGCCTCAGCATGTATTCTTGTAGTTAATTAACTCGCCACCGCCCGTGTATATACCATCTATTGATGCTGCTGTTTAACCTACACCCGAACATCACAACCCTTTAAAAGACCTCTTTGATAGTAATTTCTAGTACTTGCGCCTAGCGGTGGAGGTTTGATCCTTTACCAAGCCTATGGTAATTTATATGCTACGACAGGTAATCAGTGTTATTTTCCCATTTCCTATACTGTTATAATTTATTATACAACTGAGAGAAAGAGAGAATCCAAACACTTATGTGAGGTGCTAGTATATAACTTCTGTGCTTTTAGTTATGAGGTCCCGAAGGTTGTGTCATAAACTATCTTTGAAAAGTAGGTTAAATGCACCTGATATTGCTATTGTTTGGGTAGAAAAGCCCATTTGCTTGAGGACAAGCAAATCCCAAGTGTAGGGGTATTTGATGAGGTGTCATTTTATACACTTTTTCGGGGTCATTTAACCCTCTAAATCATGCAATTATGCCTAAATTATGTACTTAATCGTTCCTTTTTGTGTTTTTAGCACTTGGATGGATTTTGAAGGAAATACATGTGACTTGGGCTCATTTAGAGAAGAAGCAGACAAGATTACAACTCTACACCAAATCTCTTAAAGAAAATGCTTATAGTGACTGGAGACGACGTCACAATCATATGTGACAGTGTCAGGACATACAAAGGACGGTGTCAGAATTTTGACGACGACGTCAGGATCTAACCGACTTAAAAAATCCATAGAAGATTCTGCGGGGCGACAGCGTCAGAATTATAACGCGACGCCGTCGCGCCCGTTTTCCTATATATACAAAGTCATTTTTAGGATTTTAAGTGTGTAACTTTTGAGAACTGAACCCTATTATTGAAAGTCGATTACAACAGCTGTTTGCGTCGTTTTTAGGGTGTCAAAACCA
>BQNB010122125.1:0-20338 GCA_026074375.1 Tanacetum coccineum
GCGTAGTTAGGTTTTGGTGCTTCCGGGAATGCCGAAACGCGTTTTATCGTGAAACTTAAGCATTTTACGTAGCCAATAAAAATAAAATGAACAAAGTTATTAATTATCCTCATAATAATCATATAACACTTTCTTGATGTAAATGTTTGATTGTTTAATGCCCGTTTACATTGAATGATCATTTTTAGTTTACGCGATTTAACTTAACGTTTACGGTTTAAGAGCAAACGCGTAAAACCCTAAAAATAAATTGTGCATTACATAATGTCGTACAATGACCTAAAACACGAGGTGTTATATATCGACTCATTATTCAAACTATGATTGATATTATTATCGAATCTAATTGACAAGTTTTTAAGTATGGACATGAAATCGGATTCTTATTTGTTTAGCTTTAAGAATATATCAAAATATAACAAGAGATATTATCTTAAACCAACATACTCAATCACACTTGATTGATATGAAAATGATGACATCCTCTTTAAAGATGACAAGAATATGCATCGGATCATAACTCACACTTGTGCAAATAATGTCATATTGAGTCTACTTGTCCAATGGTTGTGTTTCAACTATTTGGCAAATATATGTATAACATACACAATGAGGTAGGATTGACTACTTGAATGTTTCATCCGAAATATTTAAGTAATTTACATTGCAATGCAATTGGTAAAGTCGTCTTATTCGAAAAGCCAAACATGAGCAAATGCACAACATATATAACTTTGCTCAAATAATTCAAAAGCACAACTCAAAACTTAAATTCTTTTCTCATTAAAACTTTCTCTTACTTTACCAAATACACATAATATTTCTTCTACACCAAGTGAGAACCTTTTAACCATCTAATTAAACATATTCCACAAACCATTATCTTGCTTTCTTTCAATAAGTGATTGTAAGAGGATTTCGAATATGAAGATGATTATTATTTAAACAATAATCAATCTCACTATTCAATCTAGTTACAAATTTGGAATATGAACATGAAATTGAGATTAGGATTTATCTAGATCACAAAAATATCAATCCAATGACCATAGATATTTTTTTGAGTCTACATGTTTAATCATCTTTAGTTATTACATGAAATCACAAAGTCGATTGCAAGACAACAAGATTAGTCATCAAATTACAACTCACACTTGCAATGAAGATGTCTCATTGAGTCTAAAGTGTTCAAATGTTTGTGTTATTAGCTATGGTCAACTTATACATGCTAAACTTAACGCACTCTAAGTAGGATTGACAACTTATAAATTTCCATCGGGAAACTCATAAGTACTCCAACTTGATAATCAAGACTTGGATGTCATTTCTGAAAACTCAAACCGATAACCCTTATAACTTATATGAGCTTCTCCTAATAACCTAATGTCAACACCATCTCCCAAATAATGCAAAAATGATCCTTGCCTAAATTTGGCATCTCCATGGATCGATGGATCCTTAGTCCTAGATTCATCTTCGGTTTAGATAGATTCGCCCTATGGCATCATACTTAAACATCTTCCTCTTGTCAATCTCTTGTTTAAAAGTCCAACATATATGTAACTAACCTTTAGTCTATCATCATTTTTTTCTAAAAAGAAACATTCACAATATCTATTAAGGTAAGTAACCTTAATAAGATTTCTTTCTTAAAATACATGCAAAGGTGCATTCTTTGAACTCTCTCAATATAGTACATTACACATTGTTACTCTTAAGCAGAGTCTTAAGTTCTAGATGACTCATTCTTTCTTAAAATTACAACTCGCTTTCTCTCTCACTTAACCCTAGAAGTTCACACATCTTGATTAGGATTATGCGAACCAGAATTAACGCATGTTTGTTGAATCATATTAGGCCATGTATGAAAAAACAATATAAATTTTATCTTTGCTACACTTCATTAGGCAAATATAGGAAATTCATTTTGTCTAACATGAGAATGACTACTAAAAAATCTATTGCATTAGAAATTCAATTTGACCTAACGGTTGAATTGCTTCCATGAGTGAAGTTGGATTCATGGTATAACCCGTAAAAATGGCCGTGTTTAGCTCAAATTGAGCACCACTTGTGATAGTCTCATATTCATTCTCTAATCTGATTAAATGGCTCTTCCTAAATATGTTGAATGATAGTCTACATTGATGGAATTTGTATCTCATTAGGAGTGCACACTAAGCAAGTAGAAATTAGGTTTCTCCTTAGTCAATCTAGACAACCTACACATCACATATGTGCTTTGATGTTTTAAGATGATAACTTGCTCCTATGTAATGCAATTATGCGCCTTCATGATTATTTTGATGCTCAACGTTTATTTGCTTAGCTATTAAATGCATGTCTATTCGTAAAATTTAGATAAAATATCTTTTAGTTTATCTAAATGACACATGCTCCTAAATGCTAAATTCTAACATGTTTTACATGACGATTGCAAATTAAAATTAACATGTTTTGTGTGCATCATTTTACATGACTTACATGTTAGTTGTGCACCTACACTATGTTAGTTTAATGTATGGCAATTAATATTTAAATGTCATATAGTCTTACACATCAATCTAGTTGATTATTGTGTTGATGCATCCTAAAATAAACTCGCATGCTTATATCTATATGTCTTATGCATCTAGGTATATATTTTCTCACACTAGAATATTTTTCTTCGCGTCCGTGTCACAAATCTAGAAAGTCAAAAGAGTCATAAAATGGTCTAAAATCTCCTGGATTCTTCACTTACACATTCCCTTAATCATCATCTCGCTTTCTTCTAAATGATCCACTCTTATATCAAGAGAAGGTTAGATACAAATCTAATACACCTCAAAGTAGGTTTGAAAACTTAAATAATATATGTAATATTCAAGTATCTGTAACTTGCAATCGAAAACGTTAAAGGTCATATTCGAAAATCCCTATTCAAGCCTTTTAAGAACAAAATTTAAAACGCTCTCCTTTTCTCTTTGACAAAAACATTCTTTCTCTTCGACGAAAACATTCTTTCTTTTCAACGAAAACATTCTTTCTCTTTAACAAAAACATTATTTCTCTTCTACCAAAACACTCATTCTCTTCGAAGAAAACACTCTTTCTCTTCAGCGAAAAACACTCTTTGTCTTCAATGAAAACATTCTTTGTCTTTCAGAAAATTGCAGTAATACCTTTTTCTTCTCACTCAATCACGCCTCTACAACCATATATATGGCTAATTCCTTTCATCCACCAATTCTGCTACCAACTTTAAGACAACCTTATACCTCGTCGTGTGATTGTTCTATGAACATTCGCAATGCTCGAGAAGAGCTACATAAATTCATGGGCACAGTTCTTCGTACGCTAACCACAATCCATCTTGACATTGTCAAGCTCGCCGCTTCCATCTTCGTTTGTTTTCTTTTTTATTTATTTCTTTCTTTCACAGACGAAACACACCGAAGATACGTCACCATTTCCTTTGGGACAATGTCCAAAAAGAAACATCTCCATCAAAAAGGTTGCGTCTAAAGATAACATCACCGACATTCATTCTTTACCCCTCTAGCGCGAATCGTTAAATTATCTTCATCTAAGTCTAGAAATGATGGAACACATTCCGTAAATCTTTCTCTTGTTTTCTATTAGTCTTGATTCTTGTCTATTTTCTATTCTGTGCGTCGTGACAACTTAACTACTTCATCCGAAGTACTTTAAGTATTTTTAATTAGAAAAATGCAAATTAAAATATCACTCATCTCACAAAATTTGTCAAGTCCTTAACTCCTATCCTGTTGGCGGTCCGGCGGCCCCCAGACCTATTCTGGCAGCCCTAAACCTATTCTGGCGGGCCCCAGATATATCTAGGACCGCCGACAACAGCTTGTAATAACATTCATTCTTTTCTAAATCCATAACCAAACACTTCCTCTCTTCTGCTATGAGCTGACGTCTACTGTACACCCAAACCTATGCCTAATATCTCTCTATAGATCAATGGGTCATCCTTATATCCCAACACTTATACGCATTATTGCTTATGTTGTCAAGAGTCAAGTGAATTTCATAATGAAATGCGTATCATTATCAAACACATTCCTTACAATCGATACACTTACAATCCATCACTTTACATTAAATCCCCTCACATACAAATCTTGGTCCTCACATATCGCATACGTATTTCCTCAATTCTAATAGTCTCTTCTCTTCTAAATGATTCTTCTCATTTTCAATTGTCTTCTCACTTCTAATAGTCGTTTCACTTCTAATAGTCTTTCTACTTTTGACGTTTCTTCTCACTCCTAAACGTTCCCTTTCACTTCTACCTCACCTCTAATGCTTCTTCTCACTTCTAAACGTTTATTCTCTCTTTTAATAGTCTTGTTACTATTAAAATTCCTCCTATATCTCTTGAAAACTTAATTATTTTATCCAAAATATTTAAGTAATTTGCGAAATGCAAATGTCACTCCTTCGCTAAACTTTCTACTTTCTAGAAAGTGAAGAACATAAAGAAGATATTCAATCTTCAAGTGTTATTGAGTCACCACAATGTTGAGCCTCTCATTATTCTTCTACCTTGAAAGAACCACCACCTTATTTCACATACCTACCTTTTTTTCCTCAACATTGTCGACCAACAAAACACCAAACATACCTTTGAATTCCTAATCGTCCATCTTTGTCTTGATAGGATCACATGCACATCATTGTTGGTGCAAATGATATGTTAATCCTTTCTGACAACCTCCTGTCAATACCTTCCTTCTTTAGTCTCACTCGTCCTTCCCTACTTTTTGCCTTTATGGAATCATTTTTATTCACATCCAAGAGCATATAGTCTCCATCCTCATCTTATTTTTTTCAATTTTATCCTCTTAAAGTATATATCTAGGCATATCTCGCCAAGATATTAAGTGTCATTCGTCTACCTTTAAAAAGTCACTCTAATAGTACTTGCGTGTCAATCAATAAACGAATCTCATTCTCGTTTATTAAAATTCAGTCAAACCTTAGTCCTTAAACATATGTCTCGAGTCTTCTTATTTTATAAGTTAGGTTGTTGATATTAAAATAATGATTGCATGTGTCTAGTTTCTAACTCTCTTTCAAAGTGACATACTTTAGAATACACACCTAAAAGTGCATGTCTAGTTCCTTGCTAATGTCTTGCTATATATATATATGTGCACTTGTTTACTAACTTAGTTTTGTAGCACGCATTTATATCTTGATTCCTTGGTGCCCCAAACAAAGGGGAGCATACACCAAGGGGGAGCACTTACAAGCATCCTACTCATTTAAAATGCATTCATCAAACGTGTTAAGTTTCAATGGTAATTTATTTGATCTATGGATCCGCTAAAGTCACTATGTAAGGAATGTAATTATCATAGGGTGCAATGAGCAAGGGGAGCTCAAAGATATGTGAGTAAATAGCATAGATTTGGTTAAACTGTGATGATATACTACTTTACTGGGATGATGTAAGCTTACCTTTATAGGAAGATAGGGTATGGGATCGTTAAATACAATGAAGGGTTCATACATACTTTACATACTTCACGTCCTCCACTTTATAATCATCTTCAACCTTGAGGTCTTCTTCTTCTTCTTCTTCTTCTTCTTCTTCTCAAACATAGATTCTTGAAGCACTTACATTTTCTTATTCCTTCAAACTATATACTCGGAGAACCTACCTTCTTCTAATTCTTCCAACCTATTGTAACACCCCTATTTTTACATATAGCAGCGGAAGCTAATATGGAGTATTACTTCAAGGTACAATAGTTATAATCATAGAAAACGAATAAAAAAAGTCATTTTTGAAAAACTGTTATCATTCAAACTTTGTGTTTTAGATTAATAACTTAGGGTGGTGGAATAACATCATTAATATTGGAATCAGAGGGGACGATAGTAGAGTGAGGGGACGAAGACATGACTGTAATAATCCAGTAGTAAATAACATAATTTATTTATATATTAGTATAGTAGTTATGTATTTTTACGTACTACTCAGAAAAAGTAGTGGTATCTTCACAATTTAGGGAATGTAGTGGCACGGAGGACATTAATGGCAAAAGAAAAGTAGTTATAGTTAAGGTTTCAACCTTGTTCTCTATAACGTGGCTCTGATACCAAATCTTATGAAATGAGGATGAATATAGAATGTAAATGAAATGCATGACTTGCTTGTGACTTGTATTTGATAGATTGTATAGGATTTCTTAGGAAAACAGAGTTAAAACAGCTATTTTGGATATCATGCATTAATGAATTATACATTAAGCTTTAAAGGATTTGTACCTTATTTTGGAGGGAAAGTATATTTCAAATAAGATGTTATATAACTTGTACTTGTGCTTTGATCACTTGTACATTCATATTGGATGTCTACATTACCCAAAATTAGGGTTTAAGCATAAACGTTAACGGTTAAAGTTCATTTAGTATTATTGTCGTGAAAACTACGTTGAATAGATAATGTATATGATAAAATAGATATTAGATCATTGACCTGACATGTTATGATGTTTGCTTGACATATTATGATGTTTACATGATGTAAACATGGATAGAAATAGGCATAGGTTGTTGCGAGAGCTCGTCTACTTGCTATGATACATAGTTGGCATGAAATAAAGCGAAAATTTTCCTATGAAAATGATCCTTATATATATCATAGTGGAAATTACATTGATGAAAATTGCGGGTTGTTATACCTATATACCCGAAACACTTACCTTCTTCTCATACCTCCAACTTATATGCTCCTACCTATGTCTAAGAAACACCTTTTTGTTTCGACAAAAGGGGGAGAATGAGTGTAAACGAGTAACTTTTAAACTCTACTATTTGTTATGGCTTAAATATTTTGTCATCATCAAAAAAGAGGAGATTGTTAGTGCAAATATTACGATATTAATCTATATGATCTCTTTATGTTTTGGTGATGACAAACATGTAACTTGTAATATGTAACGTAAAGTGCGCAAGTTACTCGTAATCACAAATCATCAATGCATACATGCATGAACATCTCTCGACGTCTCAAGTCGGCATCAACACGGACATTTGTTCACACCTGAAGTAAATCACGTAAGGTATGTACAAAAAATCATTAAACTTGTATGATGATCAAAGAAATAAGCTTTTGTCTTAAACATTACATTTTTACAAATGTAATAAAATCTTTTATAAAAATAAAACTATACAAAATATTTTTATTAATAAGGAAATGTTTTATTATTTAAAATATATTTAAAATCTGGTTTCCCTCCCCCACATAGGACAAAATGTACTAGATAAATATTTCACACAAAAAGACAAAAACAGGATCGTCTGTCGAGACGGCCCCCATAAATATATGGCGGCCCCCTTAAATACCCGGCGACCCCTAATATATCTGGGACCGCCGTTTCCTAGCAGACAAATTTTTAGCTCCTATAAATAGTGACCCATTTCCAACTATTTCCAGAACCTTTTTCACAAATTTCTTTTAGTTCTTTCTCTCTAGGTCTCACTAAATCTCACTAAATTATTTGATCATTTAACTTGTTTAATCTTGTTTAAATGTGGTCCAATCTTCTATCCTTTCGTTCTTCCCTCAAGTGCAAGAGAAGAACTTTCGTCATCGTCAAGATACGAAGTTATGTAGTCTAGTTAGTCCATTTGTAACATTTGTTACATATCTATTGAGTCCATGTCTTCTAATCTTTAGTAGTGTATAGATCCAAATGGAGTATATATTCGGAAGGGTTGATTGTGTGTTGGTTAGTGTTTTAGGCCTTAAAATACATTGGTGAAGTGGTAGATTGGTTCTAGCTAAGATTAGGACTCGACATTTAGCTTAGTGTGGGAAAAGAATGTAAGCGACATGGTTTATGTGTTTAGGCCATAAAACATAAGTATTGTTATGTTGGGCCATAAAACATAACAGGTTGTACCCAAAGAAGAACTCGACATCTATCTTAGTGTCAAAAAATAATGTCAGCAACGTTATAAGGTTTTCTCCGCCGAAAGGAAGCTTGTTGATTAGTGAAGTAACTCTCGAGCTGGATACTTGGGGATTGGAGTAGGGCGAAGAGGAGCTTCATGACCAAAACACTATAAATCAACGTGTTTGGTTTGCATTTTCTTTTACCTTTCGCTTTATTTATTTCTTTACATTTATCGCTTTACTTTTATACTTGCATTGTGATCATGATTGTGTGGATTGTTGTGTATATCATGTTACTTATGGTTGTGTAATTCTTTGTAGTAAATATTGTGAGTGTGGTTGTATTGTTAGATTTTGTATTAGTAATTGTACATCTATAACCAACACTTCTCATATTGTGTCAAACTTGATTGGTGATTTGATACAAAATATTTAAAGTTTTTAATTAGAAACGTATTTACCCCCCCTCCTCTCTACGGTTTCCACACCTTTCAAGTTTCTTGCTGCAAAATAATCACATAAGTGAATGTAAAATTTTGTGTACCTTTTATGTTTTCAGCATATGTATTTATATGGTTTCTTCCTCGAAAAAAAGAATGTAACTGAATCCTCAATAGTGTCTCATTTGACAGCATCCATTCCTAACCATGCTCCCATACTTCCTAACCTCTATGCTGGAATAAGTCTACCAGTCTTTGTCTTTCATCCTCTCATCTTCAAATGACCAGTACTATAACTACCACCCCTCCTTTTTAAATTTGACTATATGAATTACACTCTCACCATCAAACACCATTGTTCTATTTGAAGCTCCCATTTCAAACTCATCTATACCATTGTTTACAAATATAGGTATATCATTATCCTCATCCAAAGTTTAAGTGTTATGTTTCTTTTTAGGTCTGCCAACTTTTCTTTTTCTTTTAGGACTGTAGGATTTGGCTCTGTCTTACAACACTTTTTGTTATGGCCACTTTCCCCATAGTTATGACATGTTATAACAATACTTGCCCTAGAAATCTTGTAGTAAGTATGAAGCCTTTGAAGCTGCCCAAAAGAGTCCTCTGAATTCAACTCCATTGAATTGCTATCTGAATCCCTCATAAATGTGGCGAGCACGCTGCCGATGCCCTTGACTGCTTCAATTAAACCATATCAAAATAGTTTTGTATATGAAATGGTAAACCACAGTCAATAATAAAGTTTATAAATAATGAAAAAATTAAAAATAAATATTACCTTATGGTAATCAGACATGAATGTCAAACCATTACCATTTGGTAAATCCAAATCATCAGACTATAACTCTAAAAACCAACTCCAATTGTCTTTATTCTCAACTATTACCACATCCCAGGCCACTATAGCGATATGGTTATTTCTATCCATACAATCTACTGTTAATATTTCCCCATTGTTTGGTTTTTTTATGTTAGCCGCATTTTTATGTAAAGTGATGGTCATCAATATTTCGGAGCCTTGTATAGGAAAACGTAGTTTACGGAAATTCATTTAAGCTAATTAGGCCTAGGTGTCATTCTAAAGCCTATTAGTTTGGTCCATTAAAGGCCTAAATGACCCAACAAGGAGTCCATACTCTGTGTAGTATAAATACAACCCTCCTAGCATATTAGGAGGGTGTTGCTTCTCATTTTCTCATAGTGAAAGTCTCCATTTATCTTTCTTTTATTTTCTCTCTCTAGTTCTTTCTCTCTCTAGTTTTTCCATTATATTTTGTGTGTTTGATGTGGATTTGATAGGCTAACATGTGGTATCAAGAGCCAAGGAGTTGTTAGTGATCATGTTTAGCTTCTTCAAACAGTTTCTATCAAGTTTTTGAGTCGCTTTTTTGTTTTTGTTTCAAACCGTACGTCTCAAGAGTTTGATCCATTTTTGCTTATTTTCTTGTCTAAAATGTGTTGTTTTTGATGATCAATATGTACTTTTCTTAGTTCTATACTTATTAGAAGCTTATTCGGGCATCAAAACACGTTTTTGGATCGAAAAAATCTGGGTTTAAAAAGATTTTTTGAAGCAGGCGAAATACCTTTTTGAATCTAGCGAAATATGTTTTCAGGCGAAATATGCAAGCAAAACATGTTTGAAAGTAAAATATGACAGGATTGATTTTCAAGCGAAATATTACATTTCCTGAAACTAAGTGCTGCCAAAATTTACATATTCCAAGCGAAATATGTTTTCCAAGCGAAATATGTTCTCCAAGCAAAATATGTTTTGAGCGATTTATGTTCCAAGCGAAATATGTTCTGAGCGATTTATGTAATACATGTTGTCACATTCCAAGCAAAATATTACATCTTTGGGAATAGTTACTCTATCTAATCTGTTTCAAGCGAAACATTACATTACATATTTCAAGTGAAATATTACACTGCATATTCCAAGCGAAACATGCCACTGGTTGTGTTTGAATCCTTAATTTCTAGAATAAAATTTCGACCTTATCACGAAGGTCAATCTATGAATCAGGTGGGAAGAGACTGATTTTGGGCTTCATATAAACAACACTCCTTCAACAACAAATCTAATTTTCACGGTTTCTTCTTGATTTAGTAAAATCCCGCGAAAGAATCATTTATTTCTCGGTTTAATCATAGAATTGTAAAATCCTGTGAATTTGGACTTCATTCTCATAATCACTAATCACTAAAATGATCATTGCTTATCATTTCACATCACTTTTGCAATGTCGACTCAACAAGAAGTTTATGCTGCTGGTTCCAAAAACCGTTCACCTATGCTTAACAAAGATAACTATGTTCCATGGTCCTCTCGTCTTCTTCGTTATACAAAGAGTAAACCAAATGGAAAGGTAATCTACAACTCCATTATGAATGGTCCATATGTCAGATGAATGATTCCTGAACCTGGTGATCCAGACCTTAAAGTTCCCGTTGCTGAAACCTTTCATGAGCAGACTAATGATGAACTTACTGAAAAGGAAGTAAAGCAAATAGAAGCTGATGATCAAGCCATTCCGATTATTCTAATGGGTCTTCCTGAAGACATCTATGCTGCTGTTAATAGTTGTGAAACTGCTCAGGAAATATGGTTACGTGTTCAGTAAATGATGAAAGGTTCTGATATTGGGATTCAAGACAAAAGGCTAAGTTGTTTAATGAATGGGAAAGGTTTACTTCTACTGATGGGGAATCGATTGAGTCTTACTATCATCATTTCTCAAAGCTAATAAATGATTTCAAAAGAGATAAACACTTTCCAGAAAAGATTGCCAGCAATCTTAAGTTTCTAAACAACTTACAACCAGAATGAAGATGACATGTTACCATTTTTCACCAAACAAAGGATTTACATAAAGTAGATTACACTCAGTTGTATGATTTCTTGAAATACAATCAGGCATAGGTAAATGAACTAAGGGCAGAATGACTAGCAAGAGCACATGATCCTTTGGCACTTATGGCAAATTCTAACAATCCTTACAACTATCATGTGTTTCACCAAGATTAACCATTATCGATTACCTACATGCAACAACCACAACCCAACAACAACTTCATCCTACAACCATCATTCAATACGAACTACATGAAACAACCAACGCCAAATCCCAAAGACATCACAGATCCCACAACTACAATGAACATGGCACTTGTTCTAATGGCTAAATCATTCGAACTAAACTACTCAACATCAACCAACAACAACTAGAGAATCTCATCATACCCTCGTAATAGGCAGATTGTATAGCTAGGTATGAATTTAGGTAAAGACAGACAGATGCAGATGGTTAGAGGTAATGGTGGGAATCAGTTTAGACAGTATACTAGGCAGAATGTTGGAAATCTGAATGAGTATAATGCAGTATAGAATGTCGAGAATCAAGTTATTCAGAATGTAGTTCAGAATTCGGGTGTTCAGAATGTTGAAAATCAGAATGGGCTTATTGTTGTTCTGGGGATTGTTAATCCGAATGCAAATCAAATTAGGAATGGTAATGTTGTAGCAGCACGGGCTAAGGGTAATGCAAATGGGAACAACGGTAATTAGATAAGATGTTACAACTGTAGAGGATTGGGTCATCTTGCTAGGAACTGCACAGTCAGACCAATAAAAAGGGATGCTTCCTTTCTTCAGACTCAGTTGCTGATTGCTCAAAAAGAAGAGGCAGGGATCCAACTCCAAGCTGAGGAATTTGATTTCATGGCTGCTGCAGGAGATCTTGAAGAGATTAAGGAAGTCAATGCAAATTGCATTTTGATGGCTAATTTGCAGCAAGCACCGACATCGAGTACTCAGACTGACAGCGCTCCCGTCTATGATTCAGATGGATCATCTAAGGTACACAAATATGACAATTGTTATGATAATGAGATATTTAATATGTTTACTCAAGAAGAGCAGTATACTGAACTACTCGAGCCTATCCTTGAATCATACCAAGTTCAACCGAATAACAGTCATGTTATGTCTATAGTTTCTAGTGTAGAACAAAGTGGGAGGGGGGGGGGACAGTAGATCAGCATCCTGCTACTGCTAAGGAAACACGTACTTTATATGATTCTTTATATAATAATTTAGCCATTGAAGTTGAGAAAGTCAACACGGTCAATCGCGATCTGAAAGAAACAAATGCTAAATTGACCACTGAGCTTGCTAGATATAAAAATCAAGAAAAGTGTTTTGAAATTAATCAAGAAAAATATGACAAACTTGAAAGGTGTTATCAAAAGTCTGTTTATCAATAGTAATGTCTGACTAAAAAGATAAATGCACTTCACTTAAGTTCTGTTAAAACGATAACGACTTTGAATGAGGAAATTGTAAATTTAAATAACCAGCTTTCAAAAGAAAAATCAATTGTTTCTTCTCTTCAAGAAGAAAAGAAAAAGTTGAAGTCTGATTTCAAAATACGCGATGTAACACCCCCAAAATGGGTCGCAGCGGAATATGGGTTGGGGAATGTTACTTCATAGATCAATAGCACGAGATAAGAGCGATTCAAACGATGCACATGCTTTCACCTAAGCCAGACTCGTTTTACCACACCGAACAAAAAAAAAAAAAAACCAAAAAAAAAAAAAAAAAAAAATTGGCGCCCTTTTTTGGGTTATCAAAATCCTTTTTATCTCAAGCAAGCTGAGCAGAAACAATAGAGTTTGTATAATAGCAAAGTATTATTAGAAAAGCATGATCCTCCTGCTGTGTATGATTCGGAGGAGACACTGCAACTTGCTCAAGAGAGTCGTCTAAAAATGAAACAATTGAACAGAGAAATAAAACCGACAAATTATGCAAAGATTAATCATCTCTTAGAGGTTTTTGTTTCTCAAAAGGCCAAGTCATGTGAAGAGTTGTATCTTTCAAATACTTCAAAAATGGCCATTGTTTCTAAATCAATTTCAATACCAAATGAAGAGTTTTCGGATGACACTACTCCAAGTGTTGCACCAAAAATTTCTAAAAAAAATAAAAAAAAAAAAAAAAAAAAAAAAAAAAAAAAAAAATTTTAAAACAACACAAACACAAAAAAAAAATTAAAAAAAAAAAAAAAAAAAAAAAAAAAAAAAAAAAAAAATTTTTTTTAAAAAAAAAAAAAAAAAAAATTAAAAAAACTCTTTTTTTTTAAAAAAAATAAAAAAAAAAAAAAATTTTTTTAAAAAAAACAAAAAACTTCTTCTTTAAAAAAAAAAAAAAAAAAATATAAAAAAAAAAAAAAAAAAAAAAAGTTTCTCTTCTAACACACCCCCCCACCCAAAAAAAAAAAAAAAAAAAAAAATTAAAAAAAAAAAAAAAAAAAATACGAGGTAAAAAGCACCATTGAGACTCTTCAACGTGTTGTTAAACAAAAATGACTTTAGATATACACAATTGGTCGCCTACGGCTCATCTAGAGATTCACAAAATTGTTAATGATGAAATTCTCCCTATTGTCAAACAAGTTGATGCTAGACTTCAAAATTTCGAAATACAATTTTTGAAGGAAGCAGCTAAATTTGTTTGAGACTTCAAATCTCTTGCAAAAGAAGCTGATGAATCTCTTGCTAAGCACAATGCTTTGGAATTGAATTGAGCGTCTTTTGAGAGCAGTTGTCAGTCATGATATTATGTCTATTGTGCAAAGTAATTCTGTTGTAGATACATCAAATCTCCAAACTGAGCTTGACCGTACGAAAGAAAAACTCGAAAAATACATTATTAAAAAAGAAAAAGAATATGTCGTTCTTGGGAATAATGTATTTAGGTACACAAAATGTGAAGAATGCAAATATGACAAGATTTCGTATGATAAAGCTTATAATGACATGCAACAAAAGTTCGAACGGGTTGCAAGCTCAGTTGGGAGATCTTAAGGGTAAGAGTAAGGATACTCCATGTGAATCAGATACCCTTGATTCTTTGTCTCAGATTCTAGAGAATGAGAACGTGGAATTAGAGTTTCAGGTTTTGAATTATGCTAAAGAAATTGCTCATGTTAAGACCACATACAAGAACCTGTTTGACTTTATCAATGTGACACGGGCTCAAACTAAAACAATAATTAACTCTTTGCAAAACAAATTACATGATACAATTTATGAAAATGCTAAGATAAGAGCCCAGTTATTTGATAAGGTTTCTGAACAAAAGGACACCACCAAAGGTATGAGTACGAATACTAAGTTTTCAAATCAATCAACCGAGAGGAAACCATCTTTGCAATCTATAAGAAACAATTTTGTTGTGAGACAACCAAATGCATTTCAATCTGAACGTCCAAAACTTTCAAAAACTCGAGTTCCTCAAAAGGTTGACGAGACGAATGATTTGTCAAATCCAGTCACTTCAAACTCGGTACCCTAGGAATGTGAAAAATGATAATGTGATTGCCCCAGGAATGTTTAGGATTAATCCTTCTAAGACTTCTAGGGAAGATAAATTTATGCCAATCAACAAAGTTAGAGTAAGCGTTAGGACAAATCTGATTACTATTTCACAACCTTATGTCATAACTAAGAAACAAGTCAATTATGACTCAAATGGTTTGTCTTCTACAGGAGTAGACAACACTGCTAAGACCAGAAGGTCATAGCCTAGGATCAATACAAAGAATGATAGGGTCCCCTCTGCATCTAAGAGTAGTTGCATCAAGAATAAAGAAGTTAAAGTAGAAGAACACCATAGGAATTTACTGCTTTCTAAGAATAAGAAACATATGTCATCTGAATGTAATAACGTTAAGCTTGCTATTCAGAATGATAAATTTGAAGTTGTTTGTGCTATGTGCAAGCAAAATTACTGCTAATCAGTATGTCTGTGTGCTTAATTATGTGAATGGCATGAATTCTCGTGGTAAGAAACAAAAGGCAAATGTTTCAAATATTGTAAATCAAAAGAAACATAAGCCAACAATAAGGAAACCTAACAAGGTGGGATCTAAAGAAAGACTTGCTTCACCTAAGCCTAAGAAACTTAGAACATTCCTTAGGTGGTCACCAACAAGAAGAATTTTTGACCTTAAAGGAAAAATAATCGCATTCTGTGAATCTGAGTGTCAATCTGACTGCTCAATTGGTGATAATGCATGTACTTCTAACCCTCAGGAACCTACAATCAAACGATTTCCAAATTCCACTTCTTTTCTTGGCAGGTTATCTAAATTTGTTTATGGTGTGTCAACTCACTGGTTGTTCCAAGGCATAAGACCAGGAATCTAAAAGCATCTTATTCAATTTTCGTTAGGAAGTTTTTTTAGTAACTGTCACTTTTTGAAATGATCAGTGTAGTTGTAATTCTAGGTTACAGTGATGTTCCATAGGGGAAATATATTGATCACCAGGGTTTATTTCGTTGAGGGCTTTGCAGTTTTGTGATTCAAATTTAGAGGTCGCTTTCAGAAGGAACACTTGTTTTGTCAGAAACCTCGAAGGAGTTGATATGTTAAAAGGAAATTGTACAACAAACCTTTACACCATCAATCTCAATTATAATGCCTAGTATCTCCAATTTTTTGCCTCGATGGCTTCGTGCAACATCTACCAAGGTCTTGGTATAGGCATCAACGTTTATCCCATCTCAAATTCTTGGCACCATAAATAACCTTGCTAAGAACGATCTCGTCATCGGTCTTCCAAAATTCAAATATCATAAAGAACATCTTTGTCCCTCATGTGATCAAGGAAAAACCAAAAAGGTATCTCACCCACCCAAACCTGTTCTAAATTCTAAGCAGAAGTTACACCTTCCCCATATGGATTTATGTGGTCCAATGAGAGTTGAAAGCATCGATGGTAAGCGATACGTTCTGGTGATTGTAGACGATTACTCTCATTTACACACGGGGTACACTTTCATAGATCACAAGATGAAGCCACCAGAGAGATAAAAACCATTCTTTTCCTCAATGAAAATTAACAGTTTCTACTACAAGCTTTAGTCATCATCGTAAGAACCGACAATGGCACAGAATTCAAGAATCAAGTGCTTCAAGAATACTTTTATTGTGTTGGCATCTCTCACCAAGCGTGTTCTGTCATAACACCTCAACAAAATAGAGTCGTAGAACAAAAAAACTACACACTAGTGGAGGCTGCTAGAACAATATTGATTTTTTCTCGTGCACTGTTATTCTTATGGGCTAAAGCAATTGCTATTACGTGCTACACTCAGAACCGCTCCATTATTCACCGTCAATTTAACAAAACACCATACGAGCTCATTAACGGCAGACAACCGGACATCTCATTTTTACATGTATTCGGGGCTCTCTATTATTCCAAGAATGACCGTGAGGACAGATTAGTTATTCTCTTTAGGCTAGACCTCTTATATATATAATATATAATAAAATATATATAATAAGTATAATCTAAAAATAATCAATGAAACCGAGAAGGTAGTATAGAATAATCCCCGGTTCTTTATACCCCAACAGGCTGTATAGGAATCAATACATCGAAAATAAATTGGAGTTTGGAATGAGATTAATGATTATTGGGGATGTTAGGAAGCAAAACTAAGCAATAATAAGCCAAACACTATATATGAAAAAACCTAAAAATTAACGAAATAAAAAACTGAAAAACGAAAGAAGGAATCCTCCCGAACCAAGGGGTCAGAAAACCTAAAATCTTAAAAATTAAATGCCTACAAAGAAATTTTTACCTCTAATAACTACTCTAGGGGACTAATAATGAAAAAAGAATGAACAAAAGAACTAGACTGAAAACGAGTTAATATTTGATGGTCAAAAAACAGATCAAAAAACGAAAACCCACCGGGCCTAGACCGCCGTTCTTTAAAAATCAAATTTTTTTTTGTAAAAATGACCCTACGAAAGATTTTCTATTTTTCCTACGTTAAATATGATAAAAGAAAATTTTCTAAAAAAGAAAAATATTTTTTTGATAATTTTTCTATTTTTTATGAATTTTTAAAACTTTTAAAGAAATTAAATTATAAAAAAATACTAAACTAATTTTAAAAATTCTGAAAAAATTACTAAAAATACTAGACTCTAAAACTAACCTAAGAAAAATAAGAAACCCGAAATTAAGCTTAAAAATAAGCTCAGAATAAGCTTAAACGAGCTTATAAGCTAATGGGCCAAAAAAGACATAAAACAATTAAAGATGTAGAGGCTAACGGATAGCCCTACCGGAGCCGAGTGGTTAAGAGTGTTGTGTTGTGAGCGTGAGGGGAGGGGTTCGAGTCCCACTCCCACCCTTTTTTTTATTTGCTACAGTAATTTTTAAATCTAATTTTTTTTACACAAACTTTTAAACCTCATGGAGTTTATCATTTTTTATAACTAGCACTTTTTGAGATAAGCTAAAAATATTCCAGGAAAGGGGCTCAAAGTTTGGGCAGAGGGCTTATGAGCTTAAAGGCTTACTATAGCTTTTTGATTTGGTTTTAAGCACACAATAAGCAAAGTATATAAACAATAAGAAAACAAAGGAAACAAGCACACTTAATAAGCAACTAAAAACACGAAAACAGCAATTAAAAAGCACTAAATAAGCCGGAACAAGAATAAGCTATATCCTACTTTAATATGCAAAAAAAAAGACAAAGTGCCTACTTAAGGCTTAAAAATAAGCAATCAAAAGGGCTTCCTAAGGTCTAAAACTAAGGGATGGTATTAAAGAGCTTATTGGCTTTCTAGAAAAGCCAAAAGCTTGTGTAGACACTAACAAATAAGCTAGAAAAGTGGCTTGAAAGTGGTGGTTTAGCACCAGGGCAGTTTCAACAAAGGACTCCCCTTTTTTTTCTTAAAAGTGAGCTTAAAAATAAGCACCCTAATAAGCTCAAAAACAAAAATTTAGTTAAAACAGATGAAAAATGACTTAAGGTGAGCTTATATTTAAAAATTCAAGACTTAAAAACCAATTTAGTCATCTGAGATTTAGACTTGAAAGTAAGCATTTTTTTTTACTTTAAAAAAAACACTTACTTTGTTGACAGATTTTACACAATTGCAAGATAGACCACAAGAACTAAACTACAAGCTTTTACACACTCAAATGACCCACTTTTAAACCTTACTTCAGATTTATAAAAGCTTAATCAAATAAGCTTATGAAACCCTTTTTTTAAAACTCACAGATTTAAGACAACTATGACAAAATTTGAAAAACAACTTTTAGACTTGAAAACTTTTGAAAACAGATTCACATGAGCTTAAAAAGTTTAACCAAAGTTTCCTAATGACCATAACCCATTAAGACACAATTTTTGACCCATTTTCATGCTGTTCCAAACACCCCTTAAAATTTGTTAAAACATATTTAATACTTATAAAAACTAAACTAAGAACAAGTTTCTAAAGACAGATATTACACAAGCAATATTAAGCATTAAAAAGTAAAAAGAGAAAGTAAATAAGCACTTTAATGAGTAAATAAGCAAAAGGCAGAAATAAGCTCTCTAAGGCAGATTTGTATGAAACTCAAAGATAAAAGCATGAAATCAATAGAAAACACACATAAGACATAAATAAGCTATAAAAAACAAAAATAAGCTAAAATAAGCACTAATAAGCTGTTGCTACAGTAGAATGCAAAGGAATTTAAAAAGAATTTACCTCACTCCTTGCTCAAAACAGGAGTATTAATAAACCTAAATAAGCTTAGTAATAAGCACTTTTTTTTGTTTTTGGTTTTTCTTAATTCCTTGTATCAAAATTTAAAACAGATTAATGATTGCTTATATAAGAGCTTAAAAGTGAGCTTAAAATAAACTTAAGTTAACTTGGAAACTTTAGAACACAAATTAAAACATAAGCCGAAATTTTCATTAATCTTAAAAAGAGAATTACAAGTACAAGAAAGTAAAACTAAGTTAAAAACTAAGACTGAGTACTAAAACTACATACTTTGCCACAATGGCTTTACAAAGCTTATATAGAAACGAGCTAGGGCTTTTTTTTCTTTGCCTTTGTCTTCTTCTGAATGTGCTAGTTGTGTTTCTTTGGTGAGAGGAAAGCTTGGGTCAATCACAGCCCTTGAAGTTTTCTTGTTGCCCAAACAAAATGATCTTACCCGTCCTTTATCTTGGCCAATATAGATGTCAAGGATCGCCAAGCTGGACGATAGCCCATGTGGGGGGTGGGGTAAGAGGTGGTGATGGTTTTGGAGTGATGTGGGGAGGTCAACGAGGTTTGATTATGACAGGATGTGGGGTTTGGGTGATTGGCGGGAAAAGTTGGGAGAGATGTACAGTATTTCAAAACCAGGGTGTGGGTTTGGGTGATTGGCAATAAAAGCCCCTCAAGTGTTATATATGTTTTGCAATTTTCGTCCTTGTGTGTAAATGGTTTGGCCAGTTGGCAAGAAACACCCCTGAAAGTTATATAGTGTGTTGCAAGTGTAGTCCTTTGGATGTACAACAATTTGCCTTTGGCAGATTGGGTCCTTGTGGTTTATACTTTATGAAAATGGCAGAATTAACCCTTGTCTTTCATTTTCTTCATCAAATAAGTTAGGGATTTGGCAATTTTGGTCCTTGAACTTATTTTTCTTCATTTATGGTTTCAGGTTTGACTTTTGGATTTGTCGGGGTTGACTTTGGTTTTGTCAGGGTTGACTTTGGTTGACTTTTTCAAACTTGGGCTTTGTCTTGACTTTGTCTTTATCACGCTTTTCCATTCCGTGTCCGGTTTTGTCGTTTTGGCTTTGTTTTTCGTCCTTTTCTTAGATATCTGTTCCTACACAACATAATTAGCAAAACAAGCATATTTTTGACATTTTAAGTTTGTTTTTGGTTATTTTATCTCGTTTTTAAAGGTAAAAGGTATGTGTAATTAAACACATACCAATGATCTCTCCCAGCCTTGGACGTGTGAAGAAAAAAACCCTTTCACAACCCAGATCCGACATTTTGACTTCCCAAGGACAAGGATGCCTAGCCATGTCAAGACTTATGACAGAAGTGGGGATCCGGAAGACCATATAA
>BQNB010122126.1:0-20338 GCA_026074375.1 Tanacetum coccineum
GTTAAGATTCCGCATTAGCACATAGTATTCATAGTCAGTGTCTCTCATATAGTTAATTTGGATTTATTCAAGTTAGATATTGTCCTACAAAAGGCTAAACAGATCCAAGACTTTGGACCTTCACACTCCACTTTAGTCCTATTAAATCCAACTCTTTTACCATTTACATCTAACTTCCTGCCTGTCCTCTGGATGAATCTCCTAGCTCTAATTTTTAGCATGGCCATTTCCCATTGTAAATCCATTTCTTCTAAGTCACCAGGATCAATTTGTTCTAGATCCTCTCTTGCAAGTTAAGGAGAGTTGGACTGACTAGCTAGAAAAGCACAGATCATAGCATCACTAAGGTTATCTCCAGATGTAGGATTACATTGAGTATAAGCAGCACTAACTCCATGAGCAGTGTTATCTGCTTTATTGGTGCTGCTGTTGCAGTTGCTATCAGTGCTGTTGGAGGACACAAAAGCCATATTTTGTGGATTTTGGCTTGTACTTGATGATCCTGCAAGTTCAAGTTCATATATCTTTAAGTTGTTGTACAAGTCATCCAAACTGATGGTCTCTATTTCCTCTTTGTTCCTCCAGATCAAAGCATGAGTCTTCCATTCAGATGGAAGACTTCTCAACAGTTTTAAGTTCATGTCCTCTTGTGTAATAACTTCACCTTGGATCTCTAACTGACTAATAAGTTTTTGCAACCTATCAAAAGTTTGATCCATTATTTCTGAACTTGATCCTGCAAAGTTCTCATATTGTTGCTTGAGTAGAGTTCTCTGAACTTTCTTGGATTCCTTGTTTCCTCCATATCTCTTCTCAATGGCTTCCATGAGTAGTTTTGCATCTTTGTATGAATGAAACTTCAGTTGATCCTTATTTGGGAGTGCCATCAATAGAGTTCCTCTAGCTTTCATCTCATTCCTCCTGTCCTGCTTTTCTTCTGTAGTAGTAGGTTCATATTCCTGCTCAGTTTCTCCAACAGTTCTCTTCAGCACTTTGTTACCATTCAGAATTACTTCCCAGAGGGAGTAATCAGTCATGAGAAAGTATTGTTCTATCCTTATTAACCAGAGATCATATTCTCCTGGGTTGAGGATAGGGAGTCTTGCAGTCAGAGTTGTAGAAGTAGTTCCTGCCTCCATTTTATCATAGAGAATTAGATCTAGTATGTGTTGTTTGTTTCTTCTTATTCAAAGCTTCACAACAAGCTCTGATACCACTTGTTGATCCCAATGAACAGATCTTAAACTCCTTAGCTTGATGTAAGGTTTAGTATCCTTGGATAAATCCAAAGGCACTAAGACTGAAACTTTGAGTGTATGATATAAACTATGCGGAATCTAGTTTATTTCACTAAGAAGAATAATAGTAATGTATGTATGACAAACAGAATTACAACCAAAACAATAAGCTCCAATATATTAATACGAACACTCTTTAATAGTGTTAGGGTTTACAACCTTGAAGCTATGACAATGGTCTTCGTTTTGTTATATTTAATTCGATGCTCTTAGGGACCTCTCCTTTTATACACCATACTAGTGGAATTAAATATAATAACGATACTCCATATAAAAAAGGAAACAACACATCTGCACACTACATACTTTCCTAAGATATCATGATCTTTTCTAAAAGCAAACGTAATCTTTTAAACAAATACATTATATCTTCTTTACAAATAACTAATACTTATCTTCGTAAGTATTCTTGTTCTCCAATCAATCCTTATCTCTTTACTTGTCTTAATCCTTCTAACAGTAGTAACCTTTCTAGTAGTTATAATCCAGCAGCATTAACTTTTGTATCGCTAGCTCTTCAAGTATAAGAAACATAAGCTAGTTCGTTGTTAATTTTAGTACTAGCTATAATTCATCGATGTAATCTTTGTCATGTCACTAATTATAATAAATTAGTAGTAATCTGTGTACTAGCATGTCCATTAACTTTCATACTAGACAGCACTAATACTTAGCATGTTATTTCAATAAGATCACTAACTAGTACTAAATTATACTTGACAGTATTAACTTTCCAACTAACAGTCTTTAACTACATAGAGTATTTTGATTAACAGCTATTCGTAGTAACATTCACTAAGCTTTAAGTAGTAGCTTCAGAAGCCTTTTAATCCTAACTACTTACTCTCCTGGACTTAATATTGGTACTGATAAGTTTTGTAGGAATACACATATCCTATGTAACTTAAAATATACCCAATTAAACCACAAAAACATGACCACAATATATCGGACTTAATTATGTTGCTTGTATTTGTGTTTGGTGTGTGCAGGTACGGGATCAGTTACAAAATTACAAGTAAACAGTCTTAAATCGAGCTAAACACGGACATACGAGAATCAGAGAGTTCAAAAAGAAGCCAACGATTCAAGCCCAAAGCCAAAGACCCTACAGCCCATGTTCCTTTTATAACAAATACAAGGGCTTAACTTGCAAATTTCTCGAAAAGTATTTAAACTTTATAAAGAGAGGAAAGAAAAGAGAAGGACCATTGTGCAAACTCCCCAAGCTTACAACAGTTTAACTGTCGAACTAAGGGCGCCAAAAGTTACAATTCACCTATAATCCCCTTTCACCTCATGGTATAACATAAGGGCAAATCAATAGTAAAGTGTGCTTGCTTAGGTCAATTCAAGTGATCGTTTACAAGATTGCAGGGAGGGAGAGTAGTCAATTCCCAATGACTCTAAGAATCCCTCTGTCAAGCTGTATGACATGTAGCAATGTGATATGGAAGCGACAAATTTAAGTGGGTTTTTGTGCTAAAACTACTCACAAAAGAAAACTACAAACGTCCACATCAATGGAATGGACACGCTGCGGACAATCTTTAGGTGTCCCAGAAAACTTGATCAAACGGCCCTAATGAAATGCTTGGATGACTTGTAGAAATGATTGGTTGAGATTGATTGTTTGGAGGAGAGCAGGGCTAATGCAGGGCTAAAGAATACCAAGTGCAGGCCTCTATAAATAGAGACTAACTTCTAACACTACACACTATCTAGATCTAGTCGTCAGTTTTTTAATTTAAGTGTATAGCTTTAAATTTTAATTCTTAGACTTATTAATGTTTTAATCTTTGATTTTCCTTTAAAAGTTACTGTAAGCAAGTTTTTATATGAAATTCAGTTTTTCTAAATCTCTCCAAGTTTCTTTTTCATAAGCTCTCTTAATAAAGCTAAGTCGTCATAAAAGCTAATAAGCTCATTTAAAGCTCTTTCAGTCTATAAGCTGAAATAGAGCTATTTGAATTCAGAATTAATCTTACCTAAACCTTAAATCAGTTTAATCTATCATGGATCTTATTGGATTAGAGCTTTTTGGAAGGGGATCTTAACTTGGAAAGAGATTCCCAAGGACTGTACCTCCTAGTCTTATCTAATAAGCTCTAAGGAGCTTGTAGTCCTTAATTGGTCCTCTTGTTTAGCTAGAGGAGTTTGTAAGTTTCTCTTTCATTTTCCTTTAATTCTAGCTTTAAATAATGATATCATTGCTTTTTATATTTAGATCTGCTAATTTGCTATTTCTCTTTGCTTATTAATGCTTGTTTGAGTTTATATATCAGTAAATCTTCATAGAGTTGTTTTATCTGTTTTACAATTTTTCTTAGTTTAAATCTATAGATTCTTCCTACTTATTGTTTAAAAAACCTCTAAAAACCAAAAATATAGTACAAATTGCTTAGTCTTAGATTATTGTTTTATTTAGTTGTTAAATCAGTCTTATAAAAGTAATTTTAGATTGTTATTGTATGGTATTAAGCACTTGTTTTACTAATCTTGAAGTCAGTTAGTAGCATTAATCATAAATGTCTAGATCGTAAAGTGGTAGGTTTGGTTTAGCTAGTTTGCCATTCTTAAAAGTCTAAATGCAGGTTTGTGATTCCTTTTTGTTAGTTTGAATTGTCCATAATTGATAAGGTTTTGAGTAGATTTAAGTTTTAGGTTTAATGCTTATTAATGATTTTATTGGCTTACTAAGCTCGCGTGCTGCCACCAGGGGACTTTTCTTTTGATTTTACTTGTGAAATTCATGTCTAAGTCATCCAAGGACTTAGATTCTTGCTTGGACTTGTTTTTAAACACTCTATTTGAGTTGACGTTTTGGTGCTAGTGATTTCCCCTTTAGGAACTTCAGACTATGGTGTACAGCCTGTGCAAAGGGCAACCAGTAACTAAACAACAAAGTTAGTACTGCTGATACTTTACACTACTAGCCTTTCAAACATTGAAAAAGAAATTGACCGAAGCTCCAATTCTCATTGCTCCAAATTGGGACCAACCTTTTGAAATCATGTGCGATGCAAGTGATTATGCAATCGGTGCGGTTCTAGGACAAAGGATTGAGAAGCATTTCCGACCAATTCATTACGATAGCAAGACAATGACTAAAGCAGAAATGAATTACACAACAACCGAAAAAGAGATGCTTGCAGTTGTTTATGCATTTGAAAAGTTTCGATCATATCTAATCATGAATAAGAGTGTTGTTTATACGGACCACCTCGCATTGATACTACCTTTTCACAAAAAAAGGATAGTCGCCAAAGCTACGATTGCTTCGATGGGTCCTATACTTACTTAGGAATTGATTTACATTTTTAAGTTATACGATAATAAATGGGAGCCTGGAAAATATGCAGACTGATCACCTCTCTCGTCTTGAATTACCCCTTACGAAATATTTTTGATCCAAAGAGATTACCGAGACTTTTCCTTTGAGGACTCTTTAAGTGTGTTTGCTTCCAAAGATCCAATCAGTACCCCGTGGTTTGCTGACGTTGCTAACTAACCACTTGCGGGGAAATTCATTAAAAATGGATATGTCGATCCAGAAGAAAAACAAGTTCTTTAAGATGTAAAATATTATTCGGGATGGCCCTTTTCTTTTCAAGACTTGTGCGGAATATCAAATAATCATCCGAAGAGTGTGTAGATGGCAAAGAAAGCCTCTCGAAATTCTCGAAAGCCTTGTCATAGTGACCCATCACCGGGGGACACTACTCTCCTTAGGTGCCAACCTTTACCGCCAAGAAGGTTTTTGATGCCAGGTTTTTATTGGCACTACCATTTATAGGCATGCTACTCGATTTCTTTGTCAATTCTTGTGATGCATGATCAAAGACAAGGCAAATTACTCTTAACGTTAATGAGCATGCCTCAAAATGCAATCCAAGTTTGTGAGATTTTTCGATGTATGGGGATTTGATTTTATGGGACCTTTTCCTTTTCATCTAGGTCGGTAACAATATATTCGAGTAGCCCGTCGACTATCTTTCCAAGTGGGTTGTTTTGTTGCAAAAGCATGCTCCCCTTACTAACGATGCCAGCGGTAGTTGATTTCGTTCTTAAAATCTCCTTTTCTCCCGATTCGGTTCATCAAGAGAGCACTTCTTTCTATAAGCGATCGTGGCGATCCATTTTTGTAACGACTAATTTTGATAATGTTATGTCTAAATATGGTGTCAACCCATCGTCCTTTAGATTCCTTACCTATCTCTTCAAACGTTTGTGGTCAAGTTGAAGTCAGAATCGAATAGGTCTCAAAAGATTTTAGAGAGGACTCGGTCAGAGGAGAAAATCGATGCCTCATGCGTCCGACAAACTAGATGATGCGTATTATGGGCTTTTTGAATCCGTTAAAGGATCCTATTGGATGCTACTCCGTCACATGTTAGTCTATGGAAAAGCATGGCAACACTTACCAAGTTGAGCTTATAGAACAAAAAAGCGTATTGGGCTCTTCAAGCATGCTGCCAACTTCGATTTTAAAGACCGCCAGGGAAGATCATCGAAAGCTTCTAATCAATGAACTTAGCGAGCCTTCGAGATCAAGATTACGAGAATGCGTTTAATCTACGAGGAGAAGACATAAGAAGCTACACGATTTCAAGTTAAAGATATCGAATCTTAAATGTTGGTGATCAAGTCCTTCTTTTCAACTCATCCGATAAAGATTTTCTCCTGTAAGCCTCAAGTCCCTGATGGTCCGGACCTTTCACAATCACTGAAGTTTATCCTTATGGCACTGCCAAGTTGTCTCATGCCGATAGGTTCTAGAATTTCAAATCAACTGCCACCTGCTCTTAAGCTACTACTATGGATGGGGCATCACCACCATTGGTTATCCGGACCTCCAGACTATTCCCTAAGAACAAACTAAATTCAGGATCGAGTCGAGCATTGCAACTCCGGTGATCAAAAAACATGCCGCTTAAATGGGGAGTCCACCCCAAGATTATCCAATTCTAATATTATTTCTATTGTTTTTATTCGTAGTGTGTCGTGTTGAGATGAGGCTTGTGACTCTTATGATTTCTCGTTGTTTGGTGACTTCTGTCTTGTTGTGATTTTTAGTCACGTATTCTGACCCAACAAATTCTTGTGAACGCCTCCGAGCTAATGTCGGTTATGTTAATTGTCCTCCGTTCTACTCGAGTTTCTCATCACCTTTGTGTGAAGTTAGTTTGGGGAGATCCATATCCTTTTCATCATATATCGATTAATACGTTTATCTATTGAATATTTCCATAACACGGTTTTAGATTTAAGTAAGAGGCCCCGACCTTTAACCATTGAGGAACAATGTTTCTTTCCCTTGTTTTAGTTTTGGGGGGGTAGGGAATCTACGATTTGATGTTGATCTTATGACTTATTGTTTTTTTCTCCATCGTACCCGTTTTCCAACGAAAAATAGCAAAAATTTTTATTTTTTGTTATCGCAATATAAAAAAACAAAGTTCCCGTGTTACGACAAAATATGTAGGTTTTTCCTGTTGTTCTTAAAGTTATTAAATGAAGTAAATTTTTTTGATCACAAGAGTCATACGTGTTAGAGTTCTAGCTTTCTTCCCTTAACAATTAAGATGTTTAGTTTGTGCTAGTCTCATTGTAGACTTTATTTAAACATGCTAGAATTGAATCATTAGTAAATGAAGACTTGAATGTGCTAATCTCAAGTAGATTTTAAATAGGCCGAGTTGGATTTTATATAGGCTAAGTATTTGCGAATTTCTTTGTGAAGAATAAGAGATGATAGTGTTTTTACGAATTAGGATGCTAAACAAAGTTTATTTGGAAAACTTAAAGCTGTATAAGAAATAACTTGTGATTTTTCTTCCCCGAAGCTCTTAAAATGATTAATTTTAGTGTTCTTTTTATTTTTGCCAAATTAGAATTTTTAATCTTAAAGTCTAATCAACATATTCAGAGAAAAAGCTTTATCAATAATGAATCAAATATCGTTGGTAAATAAGAATTTTAGTTCGAGTTTATACTTTGGTTTTCTAAATACGAAATTTTTACTATTTGCAAATAAAAAAAATAAAAAAATAAATAAAAAAAATAAAAAAATCTATAAAATGTAGTTGGTGAATAAAAAGGATGCAAGTTATAAATCCTTAAGTGTTAATAATTAATATACAAACTCCATCGCAATAAAGTACATGGGCATTTGTCCGGGTTCGACTCCCGTCTGTGAAATCGAAAGTATGAAGATGTGAGGATGTAGATTTAGGGTTGTTATCATAATAAGTCTCGCTGAGCCTTGTCGGAGGCGGAGCGTCGATGTGTCGTTGAAAGAAAAGTGATACCAATTCCTAGCCTAATAATGTAAATAGTTATAATAAAGTTGCAAAGTTAGAAAATAAATAGTAAAAGTTTCATTTTCTAAAACCAATGTATTCTTTTTGAGCTAAGGTTTGCAAAAGTCTACAACAGATTTTTCATAGGAAGTTTACGTTTCGATTAGTATTCTCCGGATGGGGTTGTCAAAAGCCATAGCACTTACCACCGATGTCTGGTTGGGGATCGCTAGAGAAGAAAGTCATTCTCATGGGACAAGTAAACCAATGATGTCTTAAGCTAAGTAGGGTTTTTGTTTTTGCTTTGAGTTGTGGATTCGACTAAGTGATTAACATATTCGTAGCCCAAAAGGCCTATGTGTAAAGCCTTGGTGGATTTCAACTATTTAATCACTGTGGTTTAATGTTTATAATTAATTTGAAACACTCACGCCTAAATTTATTGATTTATGTCGGGAAGAGGAATTCACAAGTAGTAATTTTAAGTAGTCTGTAGATCTTAGTGTAGCATTAGCAGTGTCTTATTTTTAAGCTTAGTATGGGAAAAGTGAAAAGAATCGGGGTGATGATAAGGCTATATTTTTGACACTTATATTTGCTTTTCATTCTTTATGATCCTAAAAGTTACCATGGAAGTAATGTGAAAACACTTACATTATGTTCAACACAAATAAATATGTAATTAGAAAGACTAAATTATCAAGATAAATACATAAAAAGAGAAAAATCTTAGAAATGGGAAGTTGGTGTGTTTTATATTGGGTTCTCTTATCGTCTCAACATAAAATCTTTGCTACTTTCAAAGGTTTTAGTTTGGTGTGAAGTTTTGAGATATTTAGTTTTATAAGGCTATTGTGATATTGCCGCTGAGATCACACAATCATTTTAGTTTGGGGAATTTGTTAAGTGTATAGAATAACATAATCCATTTATACTTAAAATAAACTCCAGAATTAAACCACCTAAAACAGACCAAAAATTGGCCATAAAAAATTTGCTGTAGTGTTGTGTTTTGTGTGATGCAGGTTACGGATCAGTTAAAAATTACAAGAAAACAGTACAAAAACCGAGATCAAACTACGGGACAACCGAGCATTTCAGAAGAGTTCAATAAGAAGCCCAAAGCATTCAAAGCCAGAAGCCAAAACCCTGCCCAATGTCCTTTATACAACCACAAGGGCTAAACTTGCATTGTCTCGAAAGTCATTTATAACATAAAGAGTAGGAAAGAAAGAAGATAGGACCACTTGTACAAACTCCCTCAAGCTCCAACAGTTTTAACTTTTAATGTTTTCACGTCGAAATTCAATGGGCGCCAAAAGTTACTATTCAACCCATCGTCCCGCCCTTTAACTCCCATGGTAAACAAGGGAAAACTCAAAATTAAAGGTGTAGCGTAGGTCAATTCATGTGATCGTTTACAAAGATTGTCTGGGCAGGGAGGAGATTAGTCAAATCAATGCTCTAAGAACATCCCTTTCTATCAAAGACTTACTGCCACATAGCAATGGTGGAAGCACAAATTAATAAGTGGGTTATTTGTGCTAAAACACTCTATAAAAGAAGCGACAATGTCACATCATTGGAATGGCATCGTAGCAATCTTCAAGTGTCCACAGCTTGATCAAACCTTGGCCACAATTGTTGCTTGGATGTTGTTGAAATGAATGGTTGAGATTGATAAAGTATTGGGAGCAGGTGTTAAGAGGCATGAGCTAGAGAATATATCCAATGGCAGGCCTATAAATAGAGCCTCACTTCTCACACACACACTATCTAGATCTAGTCGTAGTTTTTAAATTTAGTGTAGCTTAAATTTTAATTCTTAGCTTAATGATGTTTTAATCTTGTAATTTTCCTTTAAAAGTACTGTAAGCAAGTTTTTATTAATGAAATTCAGTTTTTCTAAACTTCCTCTAAACAGTTCTTTGTTCATTAAGCTTCTCTTAATATGCTAAGTCATAGTCTATTAATATGCCTAATAAGCTCATTTTAAAGCTTCTTTTAGTTCATATAAGGCTAAATAGAGTTATTTGAATTCATAATTAATACTTACCTAAACCTTAAATCGTTTATATCTATCATGGATCTTTTGGATTAGAGCTTTTTTTGGAAGGGGATCTTAACTCTTGGAAGAGATCCCAAGGGACTTTACCCCTAGAATTATCTAATAAGACTAGGGAGCTTGATTAGCTGCCTTAATTGGTCCTCTTTGTTTAGCTAAGAGAGGAGTTCTGTAAGTTTCATCTGTTCATTTTCCTTTAATTTCTAGCTTTAAATAATGATATTCATTGCTTTTTATATTTAAAGATCTGCTAATTTGCTATTCTCTTTCTTATTAGTGACTTGTTTGAGTTTTTATCTAGCTAAATCTTCATAGTTGTTTTTCATGTTTTCCAATTTTCTTTGTCTTAAATCTTAGATCTTCATATTATTGTCTTAAAAAAACTCTCTAAAAAAAACCAAAAAATATAGTAAAATAGCTTAAGTCTTAGATTTTTTGCTTATTTAGTTGTTATATCATGCCTTTAAATGTAATTTTAATTTGTTAAATTGTCTCGGTATTAAGCACTTGTTAGTACTAGATTTCAAGTTGAAGATAGCTTAATCATAAATGTACTTTAGTCACATAAAGTGGGTGTTTTGGGTTCTTAAGCTAGTTTGCCCATCTAATAAGTCAAATGCTAGTTTGTTGATTATTTTTGGTTAGTTTGATTGTCCCTAATTGATAAGGTTTTGAGTAGATTAAGGTTTTAGTTTAGACTATATTTAATTGGATTTTATGGCTTAAGATAGCTCGCACTGATGCACCAAGCGGACTTTTCCTTTGATTGACTTGTGAAATTTCTGATCTAAAGTCCTCCAAGGCTTAGATCTTGCTTGGATGGACTTTGTGTAAACACTCTATTTGAGTGTTGTTTTTAGAGCAGGATTTCCTCTTCTGGAACTACTCTCTTGGTTTACAGACATGTGCAAAGGTGCTACCCAGGAGTACTAACAAAAAGTTAGTACTGCTGATACTTTACACTACCAGTACTAACTAAAAAGTTAGTATTGCTTTCACAAGTTAGTACTGCTACCTTTAGCTTAATTTTTGGTTAAGTAAGAGTAGGATTTAGGTTTATAAATTCAAGTTAGAAGTAATCTAGATATAGCTTAATATGGTTTAGGTTTTAGTTTTTAATTTACTGCTTATTTTCTTAGCTTATTTCAGCTGTTTAAAATAGGAACTTTGCATCAGCAGTACTAAGTTAGTTAGTACTGCTGATATTCCAATCTCAATTTAAGTAAGTAATTGTAGGATTGAATAGCTTTTCTTTTAACATTTTAGAGTCTAGTTATAGCTTAATATAGAATAAGTTTTAGATTTCATTTTCTAGCTTATTTACATAGCTTATTTTTGCTGTCAAAAAAAGTTAAAAAGCCAAAAACAGTACTTAGGAAATTTTAAGGTTTTAATTTGTTAATTTAGCTTATGGATCTAGATTTTATAGCTTAATTAGATAGATTATAAGTAGTTTAATAAGTCCTTAAAGTTTTAAAGTCTAGTTTAGCTTTCTAAGCTTTTAAGCTCATTTGGATTTAGTGCTATCTTGCTTATTTCCTGAGTTTGCTTAATTCATGCTTAGTTTCAGTAGCTAAAAAGCATTTTTAGCTTAGATTTCTTTGCATTTTTAAGATAAAAGCACATTCATAAGCTTCTTTAGATCACTTTTTTTTTCACATGAAGCTATTATTTGAGCTTATTATAGCTGATTTGGTAAAACATAGCCCAAACCCCTAGTTTCTGTAACAGCTTATTGAGAAGCTCTTTTAGAGCTTATCTTTGAGTTTCAGACCTTAGTGCTTTTGTTAAAGTTGTTCTCCCTAGCTTCCTTTACAACTTTGCTCTTTTAAGTTTTTAGTGATAAGCCACTATTAGTGTTTAACCTTTACAATTGGATTTCAGTTTGTCTGTCGGAGGTAAGTTCTCAGGGACCTATCCTGTAACATTTTTCTGTTTCTGTTTTAGTTGTTTTCCAGTTAGTCCTTGCCCGTTAAATGTTTTAGCCCATTAGTCTTTAAGTCTTTTACAAAGTTAGTCCCTAAGTTAGTTTTTAATTAGTTTATTAAGTTTTAATTAATAGTTAGGGTTAGGTTTTAATTAGTTTAATTAGACTTTAAGCAAAAGATAAAAATTAGGGCTTTTATTTTTAATAATTTTCGGCACTCTTTCTTTATTTTAGTGAAATTTTAGTTTACATTTTTAGGGTAAAATTTTATTCCATTTGCTCAATAGTTGCGTTTCCGTAATCATTTAATTGTTCATTTTAAATCTTTCCAAATCAAATATCTTTGCTTCATTCAAATCAGGATCCGAACTTAAAACGTGGTTTCAATTTCACTAGTCATTGGGGATAACGACCCGGGTGATCATACTTACCCGGTTTAATATACGTATTTTATATTATATAATATATATATTTTTGAGAGTGAATTTTATCAAGGGTAACTTGGTAATTTTCTTAATTTCTCTTAAGGTTATATTTTATATATATATTTTAGGTATATAAAACTACGAATCAGGTACTTGAATTCTTCCCATATGAGATCATCAAAGTCAACATTGCTGCTTGTGACCATTCCTCATAGCAATTAAAGCATAAAAAGTCTTAGACGATCATGAGTTGTAGCCTTCCCTGTCAAGAACTTGTTAATCATGGTCAATAATGTTCTCCAAGGTTGGTACATATCATTAATTCTAAGTGCAGAGATAGACATGATAGTCTTAGAACATCCAAGCTGATTAATGAATGAAACTAACTCTTTCTCAGGAGCTGGTAGAGTAAAAGGTTGATCAGGGTCTTTGGGAGTGATACTTAAAGCATTACGAAGTAAGTCTGCATCACTTCAAAGACCTTATCACCTATTTTGAAGAAGAATGCTTTGGCAGTTGATGAGGTATAGTCTCCCCCGGAACATCCGAAGGATAAAACTGGCTTAGATATTTCTGCCAAACTAACAAGGGCTAAACTAAACAAACGCTCCGGAGATGTTGACTTGTCGAAGGACAAATCAGGTCCGGAGTCACCACTAGAATTCTGGAGATACTGGTATGTCGAAGGACATATCAGGTCTAAATTTATTAGCTTCGTCTTAACGCAGCGGCATCAACGGACAATTAAACAAAGGTACAGTCCTTGAAAGGACCATTGTCCTTGAAAGGACACGTAGCCGACAAGTTGTACCAAGAGAGAGCCCCACGGTTATGTCTTGTAGCGAATCCCAACTGGTATAAAGGGAAGCTTATTTCCTCAGTACGGAACACACAACACCTTTCCGGACCATACTTTACATTCTCCGCATTTATCTCACAATCATTGTACTTACTCTCACGCCGGAGTTGGTCCCGGACTCACACCCTAGGGCAAGCTAACGATGTTCTTTCTTATTTTTAGCTAAGAGACGAAGGACTATGCTCCAGAGGAACCAAGCTGAAGTCGATGTTTATTACCGCTGAGGTCACTTTTATCAAGCTCAAGCAGCCCATGTAAATTTACCTCAACATTTGGCGCCATCCGTGGGACCCAGCATCCCAATCTACCTGAGTCTGACAAAAAAGGGAAAAAACATGACTGACTCGCAGTCACCGGAGGAAGGAGTTAGAAGGGTACTACCGGAACTCAGGGTGTCGAAACCACACTCGTGGTCCATTGCATCCTTTCCGCCCTACGACGGCCGCCCCTCTACTACCCTCGCTAGTCAAAAAAGAAACACGTCAAGGACGATCAATATGAAATTGAATAAAAGGCCAAGGTTAAAGAAGCCCTACCCATTATCCTTACCGGAGCAAATATTTGCATCGGCCACTCAACAAATGCTGCAAATTCGAAAGAAAAAACCCTCTGGTAAAGTGGATAAATCTTCTTGGTGCTAAACCCTAAACGAAGGTCTAAAATATAAAAGTAATAAAGGGAAAAAAGGGAAAAAGGTCCAAACAAGCGGAGCACATTCGGTTCAGAATCGTCGTTGGAATGATTAGAGGATATACAAGCAGTAAAAGGCCTCGCGAACTAGCGGAGCAATGGTTGGACAACGAGATATCGTTTCCTTCCACTCCATGGTGTTAGCTGGTCGATTCTCCCATAATACTTGAAGCACTGATTGAAGGATTCCTGGTCCGAAGGATTTATGTTGATGGAGGAAGTTCCTCTGAAGTTATGTATGAGCATTGTTTCTGAAACTTAAGAGCCGAAACAAGGGCAAAGCTTAAAGAGTCCAGAACGCCGTTGGTGGGATTTTCTGGCAAAGTAGTTACCCTATGGGAACCATCAACCTTAATGTGACTATGGGAGAATAGGAAAGGCTCCAAACTATACCGGTGGAATTCACAGTCATTAAAAGCCACTCCTCTTATAACGTCATATTGGGACGAACCGGTCTAAGAAGCTTAGGAGCTGTAGCATCCACTGTTCACTCAATGATAAAATTTCCCACCGCCAACGGGATTGCAACAGTGAAAACTAAGAAAGAAACCCTCCATGAGTGTCGGAGGATGGAAGAAACGCAAGGACCGACCCAGGAAGAAGGGGTCATCTTCTAAACACCAGATTCTGAAGGAACGACCAGCATAGGCAGAGAAGAAAGTCAAGGGCAAACAAACAAAGAAGGAGATCCTGAAGGCACCACACAACCGCCACCCAGCCCACCTAGGAAAGACACTCGGACAGATGAAAAAATTGAGAGGAAGGACGAACACCCTAAAGGGCTGCTCAAAAATAAGCCTCTAGAGAAGGTGATTGTTCATGACAACTATCCAGATCAAACCATTACCATTGGAGGAACTTGTCAGCTGAATATAGATCTGGACTTATCAAAATATTATGGAAGCATGCCAATGCTTTCGCTTGGACTCTGGCAGACATGACTGGAATTCCCCGCTTCATTGCAGAACATTAACTCAACATAGAGCCGAGGGTGCAAAGGAAACAGAGTATAGCTCCGAACAGAAGAAAAGTAGTCAAAGAGGAAGTGGCAGAATGGCTTAAGGCCGGAATAGTTAGAAAGGTACGATACCCCACATGGGTAGCCAATCCTGTTCTAGTCAAAAAACCAGACGGCAGCTGGATGATGTGCATCGACTTTAAAGACTTAAATAAAGCCTGTCCAAAAGACCTATACCCTCTGCCGGAGATTGACTGGAAGATCAAATCCCTAATGGGGTTCAAGTACAAGTGCTTCCTAGATGCCTACAAGGGATACCACCAAATACAAATGACCAAAAAGGATGAAGAGAAAACAACATTTCATACCGATGAAGGAGTCTTTTATTACACAAAAATGCCCTTTGGACTAAAGAATCCCGGAGCAACATATCAAAGATTGGTCGACACCGTCTTTAAAGGACAAATGGGAATGAACTTGGAGGCATATGTGGATGACAAGGTCATCAAAAGTAAGACAGAACCAGAAATAATAAAGGACATTGAAGAAACATTGTTAACACTCAAAATGGTAAACATGAAGCTAAATCCCAAAAAATGTTCCTTCAGAATGGAGGAAGGCAAATTATTAGGATATATAGTTACTTTTGAATGAATCAGAGCAAATCCAGATAAAGCAAAGGCCATAGTAAACATGCCATCACCCACCAACCTAAAATAAATGCAACGGCTAAGCGGCAAACTTGCTGCCTTAAACAGATTCCTTTCTAAAGTAGCAGAAAAGGCCCTGCCCTGCCTAGACACTCTCAAAAGGTGTACAAACAAAAAGGACTTTCATTAGACAATAGAGGCTGAAGAAGCATTTCAAGAAATAAAGAAATTAATAGCGGAGCTACCAACCTTAACAACTCTAAAGAAAGAAGAATAACTCATGGTCTATCTACCAGCGACCAGCGAAGCAGTCAACGCCGTTTTATTAGTGGAAAGACAAGGGAAACAAGCCTCAATCCATTACGTGAGCAGAACGCTACAGGTTGCCGAAATTAATTACCCGTCGATGGAAAAGCTGGTCCTAGCACTAGTACATGCCGCTAGATGGTTGAGAAGTTGCTTCTAAGGCCATATAATCAAGGTTATTACAAACAAACCCATAAGTCAAATATTAAACAATCGAGAAGCAACAGGAAGATTGGCTAAGTGGGGAATAGAGCTCAAAGCTTATGGCATCAAATACGCCTCAAGAAGCGCGATAAAAGGACAAGTGCTCGCTGATTTCTTAGCGGACACAATGGCAGAGGACAGCTCTACACAAATAAAAGCAAGTGGGCTGAGCTATACTCTGGCAGAAGGAAAAAGCAGGGAAGAGCAGGAAGCTCCAGAAGCCAAAGCACCCGAAAATTTGGGGACTGAAGCAAACATATGGAAACTATATATTGATGGAGCCTCCAATGAGCACGGATCCGGGGCATGTCTTATCCTGATAGATCCGGAAGGAGCAGAATATTCCTATGGGACCGAAGCAGACTTATGGAAACTATATACTGACGGAGCCTCCAATGAACATGGATCAGAGCAAGTCTCATCTTTATAGATCCGAAAGGATCAGAATATTCCTACGCTCTTCAATTAAACTTTGCCAACTCAAACAATGATGCGGAATATGAAGCGTTGCTGGCGGGTTTAAGAATAGCAGCAAAAATGAAGGTTGAAAAAATACACGCATTTGTAGATTCGAAGCTGGTAGCAAGCCAGGTGGAAGGATCATACGAAGCAAAAGGTGAAAAAACCAAGAAATACAAGGAAAAAGCCTTAGAAATGATCCGTAGCTTCAACAACTTTCAGATAAGTCACATACCAAGGGAAGATAATAAAAAAGCTGATGCTCTAAACAAGCTTGCAGCAGTGCAATGTGAAGGACTAACAAAAGGAGTCCTGATTGAGGAACTCAATGAACGATCGATAGATAAGGCATAAGTCAATGCAATCGATGAAGAAGCAACAAGAACTTGGATGACACCGATACAATAATATATTGAACATGGAATCCTACCAAAAGATGTTGCTGAAGCACGAACGATTCAAGAAAAAGCACGCAACTATACCATAGAGGAAGGAGTCTTGTACCAAAAATCATACTTAGGGCCACTACTCCGATGCATAGGTCCGTAGCAGGCCAATTACCTTATAAAGGAAATACACATGGGGTCGTGTGGAATGCATGACGGACCAAGAAGGGCAGTCCATAAAGCCATGAATGTTGGGTACTTTTGGCCAAGAATGCATCGAGATGCCAACAATAAAGTATCAAGCTGCGACTCATGTCAAGTATACGCCCCCGTACCAAAGCTGCCAAAAAATGACATGATCTCCGTCACTTCAGCATGACTAATGGTCTCACAAAAACCCCTCAATTATATATATATATATAAATATAAAATACATATACATAAGCAAAGTATCATACAAATTATTCTTAGGAAAGAATAATAAGTAATCAACACGGGTATCGTTCTCCTCGGTGAGAGGTGAATGGAAATTTACGTTCATGTTGTAAATCGAGCTTGATTGTCAATCAAGTTTTGGTTTTGGATTCTAAATCTACTAACGCAAAAGGGAAGCACATAAAGGCACGCAAATCTAGAAATAAAGGCGAATAAACATTTAAATCTAAAAACGTCTACTTAATAATAAAACGCGACTAAATAACTAACTGTATCAAAATTAAACCTAAAAAGGTTAAATTGCAAATTCTTAAAACTTAAATGTATAAAATAAAATTTTAAAATAGAAATAATAGTTTTTTATCTTTTTATTTGTATTTTTAAAACATAAATAACACTATTAATTCTAAAAATGAGATTAAAAATATATAACTAATTTATAAAATTCTGGAAAAATTATGAAATAAACTTTAAAGAATTACTGAAGTTTAGAAATTAAAACTGAAAAATAAGCAAAACCCAAATAGCAGATAATAAGCAAACTGAAATAAAGCATAAACTGAAACTGAAATGAAATGTAAACAGAAAAGACCCAAGGGCGCTACTGGTTAAGGTGTTGGTGTTGTGTAAGAGAGGTCATAGGTTCGAGTCCTGTGACCTTTCTTTTTTTTGTAAAACATTTTTTTTAATTTTCTTTTAAAACAGCTAAAGAGTAAGCTAAAATAAGCAAATTTAAAGAAGAGCTTTTTTCTAAAACTAATCAATAAGCTAGAATTAAGCACAAATTAAATTGACAATTTGGTCTAAAACTATATGACATTAAGCTAAAACTGCTAGGGCTCAAAGGAAACTAATAAGCTTGAAATAGATCAAGACATAGACCAAATAAGCACAAAGGACTAGGAATTAAGCAAAGAACATAAGCTGAATAAGCACCAAAGAGCATAAGACAGATTACTCTAAAGGCTTAAAAGGATTTAAACCACTACTTTTTAAGCTATCTCTAAGAACTAAAAAAGCAAAAGAAATATGCTACAAATGGAAAACAGATTGAGACTAAACTCAAAGAACACAAATAAGCTGAAAATCAGATTATAAGCTAAATAAATAAGCTAAAAAAGACTATGAATAAGGCAGACTACACTAGTTTTTGGCTTTTTGAAAATAAAGACAGTTTTGCAATTTTTAAAAATAAGACTCAATAAGAAAAGTTTAAAGACTCAAAGTTAAAACAGATTAGGACCATGACTCAATAAGCAAGTTCAAACTGGAATTAAGCTAATATAATAACTAAGAAAGCTAAAAACTCAAACTAAAACAGTTAGCATACATAACCTATTTTTGACTTTTTATGCTAAATGACTTTTGAGTTTTAAGACTCAAAATTTGTTTTGACTTATTAAAAACTTAAAACAGATTAAACAAACACTTTAATTAGCTAAATAAAACTGAATTTAACCTAAATTAAGCTAAGAAATGATCCCTAATGATCTGCAAACACAGATTCTTAAGCTTAAATATGACTAACCTATTTAACTTGATTGTTATTGATCTAAAGAAAACTAAGAGATAATTCAAAGTAAATTCTTTCTTAACAGATGCATATTGATGCTCAAAGAACTCAATATGATCACATAAACCATACCTCAAGTTGCATTTTTAAGAAATTAATCAAATAAGCTAATAGGTGAAACCTTGAACTTGCAGACTTTGAATTTTGACAAAACAGACTTCTAAACTTAACATTCCTTACTCTAAGCTTGTTTAAACTATCCTAAAGACTTAATTTAAGCTATTTAAAATTGACTTAATCCTTAAAGCAACCCAAGCAGTCTTAACTAAGTTAAACTTGATGCATACTTGAGACGTCTAGAGATGTTGATGCATGTATGCATTGATGATTTGTGATTACGAGTAACTTGCGCACTTTACGTTACGTATTACAAGTCACATGTTTGTCATTACCAAAACATAAAGAGATCGTATAGATTAAATATCGTAATATTTGCACTAACAATTTAAGCAGTATTAACTCTAAAACCTCAAAAACTCAAATCAAACTTCTACTAAGCTATCATTTAAACATATTAAGCTATATTGAGACAGATTAAGCACACTTAAACTATAATAAGCATTGAATAAGCAGTCTAATAAACAATGACAAAAAATTAAGCTGAAAAGGGTAAAATGAATATACCTTAATCCCAGCTCAAACAGGGATAAAAATTGCTCAAATGAGCTTATCTACAAGCTCCAGCTTATCAGAGATAAGCTGGTTAAGTCCCTATAAGCCCTTCCAGGTTTGGCTTATCTTCCAAAAAGCTTAAAACCATAATGCTTAACCAATTTGAAGCTTAATTTGAACAGCTTGTACAAATAAGCTTGAGAAGCTTATTTGTACAAGTAAACACTAATTTGAGATAAACAGCTTATAATATCTAAAAGATTAGCTTATTAGATTTTGAGTGAATAAGTAAAAATGAAACATGACAATTTAAGATAAAAATGACTTTTATTAATTCATAAAAAGAAGAGTACAAAGCTTGAATAATAAGCATACAATAAGCTGAATTACACTACTCCTAAACTAAATTACACTACTCCTAGTCTAGATAGATCACACTATGTGATTTCTTCTTCTATTTATAGTGAGAAGGGAATGTTCTAGGCCTTCCAGGAGCGTCCTTAGCTTTCAATCCTAGCCCTTCAATCTTAATCCATCATTTTAGTACCCTTGGATCATGAACACGTCCTTTCCACCAATCACGGCTTTAGGGATTGCCAGCGTGGCTTAGTGAGTGTCAGAAGTGTCAGGATTTCTTCTAGAAACTCAGGAGCGTGTGGGGAGTGGATTGATTTACCCTGAGTTGTTGTTGCTCTGTGTAAAAGTGAAAACGAGGGAGGGAAATGAAAAAAGATGTACAATTCTTTGACCATATGTTATAACGTTAGTTGACTTGGGATCCGGGTTAGGTTTGTGGACTTAGGCTAGTTATTTGGTTTGGGCCTGGATAGGATATTGGATTGGACTTATGATTTGGGACTTTGTTTAATAAATGGATTTTAAGCTTTTAGGTTTAAAATGCTAATGGGCTGACCCGGCCCAATAAAATGGGTACGGGTTGGCCCATTAAAGATGTATACGCCTTCGGCTTTGATATCTCATACTCTTCCAATCTCGTGCTTGGATTTGTCCATTTTAGCTTTGTTTTTGTCCATTTTTTATATATCCGTTACCTGCAAGACATAATTTACAAAATACACATATACAATGCATTTTTCGTGTATTTTTGGTCTTTTAAGCTCATTTTAATAAGGAAAAATGATATGTGAATAAACACATATCAGTAGAGGTATTAGGAAGAAAGGCTTAT